>CM026202.1:12215390-12427890 GCA_014839995.1 Xenentodon cancila | reverse complement strand
TTACTTTTTAATATCCACCTGTGAGGGAAGCACCAACTGCCAACTGGTGGCAAGAAAACTGGTCCCAAAACCTTGGTGGGCTAAATGGAATCTAAACTGAGGCAGCAGAGGAGCAAAGAGGAACTCAATGGTATCCTTGCTCTCTGGCCGTCAGCTGACGTACGAGATGTTGGATGGGACTACCAGGATGTTGATGGCAGAAAGTTGCATGAAGTCGATTTCGGACTCAGCCAGGATCAGCCAGGTTCAGCATCTGCACATATCGAAATGTTTTTTTAATTGTTATTCTGAAGAATTTCGCCCTCACTTTACAGATTTCCTGCTTTCCGCTTTGGTGAGGAATCCAGTTCTTTGTGGAATCTGTTTGGAACTGGCCCCAGCAGCGCCTTACTACCAGTGTGAGTTGGTTGAAAAGCCCTATATGACTTCTTACCCTTTAGTTTCTGATATTTGCTGACATCCCGACCTGCAGTCCTCATCCCCGTGGATCACCGTCTATCCATATATCACCCATATACACAGAAGTCTAATTGGACTACCAAGGACAGTTACTATTGTATCCTGTCTTGTACCTTTGACGGTGTCTCTATATCTCTATTCTTTCTTATTTCTTGCTCTATCCGGCTGGCCTTCGGCAGGAGGGTCCCCCCTCATGAGCCAGGTCCTGATCCAGGTTTCTTCCCTCTTAAAGGGGAGTTTTTCCTTGCCACTGTTTGGCTTAAGGTTTTTCTTCCACTAGGGGAGTTTTTACCTGCCGCTGTTTATGTAATAATTGCTCGGGGGTCATGTTCTGGGTCTCTGGAAAGCGCCTAGAGACAACTTGTGTTGTAATAGACGCTATTTAAATAAAATTGAATCGAATTGAATTGAATAGTTTCCATGTCTTTGGTCTTTAGCAATGAGTATTGTTTTTTTTTATACCTTACTTACATCTTCTTTTATGTTTCACACATTCCTTATGCCGCCGTCCTTTCTCTTTTCTCTATACACTCTTCGCCATGCTTGTTGCCACCTCTTTGCATTCCAGTCAGCCTGGTTAAGGTCGATTTGTGACCTTAAAAGAGACAGACGTGCTTGTTCATGCATGAGCAACAAGTTCTTGTGACCTTGGTGGAGAGTGACAGATAGCGTCACAAGATTTGGAGCCTTGTACTTTTTTTGAGGATGGATTTCAAAGTTTTGTTTGTACTTAGTGGACTGACTCTTACATCATACAGTTCTTACATGGACTGGAAATGAAGTGATCGTGTGAAATGATGAGCAGGGAAGCAAATATGAAACCTTTTAAGAGGGATTTATTTAGGAAAATGTAAACAATACAATGTTATATAAAATCCACAGGCAGATAGATTGTCTTTAAAGGTGTTTAAGCGTTATTTGAAGTTGTGTGTTAATAGGGGTAAAGTTTTAATAAAGGTGCCAAGCTTTTGTGAAAAATCAAATTTAGTTTTAGTTGGGCAAGATGAACTAAATCAGGATAGGACATTTACACACATACAAACAGAAGAAAAACATGTTGAACTGCAAGACAAGGGTGAGTGAAAGTTTTGATGAATCCAATGTGTTGTGCTAATTTGGTGTGTCAGGTCTCGCTTGGAGAAAGCAATATTATTCATTTTAAAATAGCTCGATTAAGCAGACTTTACATCTTTTTTCATGAGGAATTCTTCTACCAGCTGGCTTTTTGATTGGATATCCTTACATTCTACATTTCTACATACATAGATGATCTATGAGAAGATAAGCTACAGAAAATAATCAAGATGATCTGGATTTAACCCAGGATTGTTGGAAGAAAGTCTGAGGACCACATTGTTGACAATTATCTTTTTTGCGTGTGGTCAGCTTTAGATGATTATTTGGTCATTACAATTGTTGTTAATGTAATGTTTTCACACTTGTCAAACTCAAAGCGCATGGCCCACCACCTGATTGTATTTGGCCAATAAGAACATATAAAGACAGGTACATAGTGTATAATCCAATTTTATATTGCTTAGAGGCACACATGGAGTGTAACTACACATTCCACTGCCATATCTTGATTTTGTTTTACCTGATATTAAGCCATTTTTTATAACAGCTTTTAATTTGCCCAGCCAACATTTGTACGTTGGGTCCTTCTGAGATATAAATGGACAGAAAAGTGGGTAAATTGTCTTTGAGTTCCACTCTGGCCTCATGTGAACTGCTCGCAGTGGTCCAGTTCAGGTACATGGGTGATGTACTTAAGTGGGCAGTTCCCATGGAACCAATATAGAATCAGTGGACAATCCCGTATGGGGTGACATATGTCACACTGTTTATCTCTCAGATGGTCCCACACAAAAATGTTGGCTGGGTGACTGATTCATTTGGAGCAACAAAGTCAAAACAAATGAAAAAAAAATATGCTTAGGGGAGGGTATATAAACAGAGATGGGAAATAAAAAAAAAAAAAGTTTTACACAGTGATTTCAATGTGTTAATCTTTTGTGATTTGACTCTGTAGAAGCCTCTGCAGATTGTTTCAACCATCTTATAGTAGGTGCCTCCATCAGCTTCACATTTCTCCAGTGAAAGTTCCAGCGGCCAGCACTTCCTTGATTTCTTTGTCTTTCCAGTGTCCTGTCATCTCTTTTTTATGACTGAATGAGTGCACCTAATTGTGATGGTAATTTGTGTGCGACGCATTGCACAGTGACCTTTATTGGTCTTGTTTTTAAGAATCTGCACCACGCATTCACAACACACTAAATGCACAGCTGAGATTTAGACTCAACACAGTTAAAAGGATAACCGTCAATCATTCTGGGTGGGTTAATGAGTTGTAAGCCATGCTCACTTTGGCATGTTGGACACATTCAGACCACTGTAGCACTAAATTAGTGGATTCTATTGGCTTCTGTTGGCCTATTTATGACTTGGCATCATAGTCATTCAATTATACAGAATTGCATTGGCCTTGAATTTAATTTACTTTCTCTGTAAAGTGCCCTGAGATTACCTTTTTTTTGTGAATTACCATTATATAAATTAGTTAAGTTGAAATTTATTTGAACACGTTAACAAGTTGTGATTAGCTGTGGTAGTAAGTGGTAAATACATTGTCAGTAAAAGTCTATAATGACAAGGTTACCCAAGCCCATTGATCAGTATCATGCCTTATATTTGTCCAGCAGTGGTAAGCAAATTAAAATCACAAGGAAGCCTGCAATTTTGTATATTTGTAACTTTACACATTTGGATTTATGACTAACAAGCTCGTGTACACCCTGACTGTTAAATGGCAACTACATAAGTAATGCGTTTTGAAGGTTTATCATTTAACTCATATGAAATTAAACTCTGTGATGATCCATCTGTTGCTGTTAAAAATTTGGAAAAAGGTGGAGACTGGAAGAAGACAAATTAGGGTCAGGAGTGCTTGCATGTCCATGCGGTAAGTGTGTCCCGGTGCACGTGTTTGCCGTTAGGCTGCAGGAAGTGGGAAGGTGGAGGAACATGTCTGGTCCAATGAAAGCTGGTATTGCTCAGTGCGCTGCCATTTTTTAAGCTAACTAATAGCAGCCCATTGGCCCTATAAATCACAGAAACAGAGATAAAAATGAAGCCATCAGCAAGATGGAGAGGGGAGAACCATGCCTGGACATAATTTTAATACAGTTGTGTGTGTGTGTGTATGTGTGTGTGTGTGTGTGTGTGTGTGTGTGTGTGTGTGTGTGTGTGTGTGTGTGTTAATGAGAGCATTTCTGCCTTTATTGGGTGCATGTGAATGTGTTCAAGATTTGCCTTGTGTGTGTGTCTGTTGGTGTTTATGTGCCTACGAATTCATGAATTTCAAGCCCTGCTGTGAAAGAATATCTTATTTTAGCCCTATCTGTTTTTCAGATGCTTGTTTAATTTGAGCAACACCTGTTGGCTGTTCAGTTTAATTCTTCCAGAGGGAGATATTCTCAGCAGAGTTCTTACAATCCATTTCTCTCAGTGGGACGGATTTGTTTTTAGAAACTGCAAGTAAGCAATTTGACAAAAGACTACCAGATGAGCCACAGGGAGGGTTGTAAATTTCACCAGATTTGTATTCTGCTCAAACCTTGAGAAATGTGACAACAGATGGGTTGTTTTATACTACACAGGCCCAAAATATTGCATATGGTTAATTAGGTGTTTATGGTCTGAAATGTGCTCCACATATAGAGTTTGACAGAGGTGAGAGGATCATCAGGCAGAATAAAAGCACAGCGTCACTAAATTTGAGGGTTTTAGTAGAAAAATCATACGTGATAATATCTCTATTTGTATAGAGGAGAAAAACTAACAGAGAGCAGATTAACTCAACTAACAATAAATTGTACATATGACTTTTAATTAAGCCATTATTCCAGTTAATTAACAACAAAACCAATAGCTTAATAAGATTAAATATTCAGAGAAATACCAAGACAACTTGACAAAGACCAAAAAGGTGTCCTCAGATCTCTTTGTTCATTGCAATAATAATTCAAAATTACAGAATATTCTTGTGGTTTAACTTTTTGGTAAATAACTCAATTTTAAAAGGGGGCTATTGATTTAAAGATGATAAATCATGCATTTTCCTTCCGCAATGTGACATGATAATTATGGCTTACGACATGCTTTGGTCCAGAATAACATGGAGCGCTTGTCCTACCTCTCTCTGTTCAATTCTAAATTTGCATCACTTTTTGAAGTGTCTGTTTTAATGGGGTGGAATGAGCCACTCATTTCCACTTCACCCTTCCTTCGGCATTAGATACCTTATTTGAGATCAGTGTTACAGTTTAAACCTACCATGCAAACTGAAATTTGAACACAAATTACTCAGAGCTTGAAAAACGTTATTACAATATGAAGGAGCTTACAGTTCCTGCCGTGAAAGCTCAAGCCACAGCAGACCAACCTGAGTTCATGCAGTTGTTCTCTAAAATGACAGAAACACACTTGACTGGCACAAGTGCAGTGGTGATGAAGATGGGGAGGCTGGATCATTCTTGTCTGAATATCCTTGCAAACAGGAACACTTTAGCAACTTAGATATTTTTAAACCTACATGGCCCCCTAACAAAAAGACATCTTCGTGTTTTTTTCTAAGATTTTGGCTTGGTTTTTTAACTACAGCAAAATCGACTGCTTTTATATCTATATCCCCTTTAAAACAAACTATAATGCTAATCAACCTTAGAAGGAGTGTGATTCAAAATAACCAACTGCACATGAATATTGAATTTACCATTAAAGTAATTTTCTTTATTTTGTAGAAGAGAGGAGACTGACTAAATGAGTCCTCAAGGTTTCAGTCTTAGCCTTTTATTAGCGACAATCAACATCATATTGGCACGTCAATCAATATCACAAGTATGAGCCACAAGAAGAAATGTTTTTTTGTGGTTTAAACATTTTTGATGCAGCTGGTGCTTTCCGCATTCAAATAAGAGGTGATCCTAAAGCGAGTATGAGTGAGTATCCGTTCTCTTTATTGATTTCCTTACTTGATGTTAGCAGGGATCAGCTCAAGCCATCGTGACCCATGTAAGTTGTGATGTGGAGTAGAAGATTAAAACACTCATAATATGCTTAAATATAAAAAAATTCTACTTTAATTTGCTATGATTTTGGTTGTTCCTCAGTTATGATATAATTTAAGAAGGGTTTGTCCTTTATCTACCACTTTAGTTTATAGTTACCTGGAAAAATCGCTTCCCTTTCTACACGTGTATTTCATTTTTTTTTCTGTAAGATCTTGAGACATGATAGGTTATGTCTTCAGCCTTTTCTGTTGGAAAATAAAGCAGAAGAATTAGGCAAAACCGATGGCTTTATAGTCCACACCAAAAACGATAACTACTGTTCCAATAGCTAAAAACTAAACAATATATATATATATATATATATACAATTCTGAATCATCTGCACCTAAACTAACAATGAAGTCTTGCCATAACCTAAAAGCCCCTACCGGCCCAGACAACACAACACAACACTTCAACTAGACCCAGCGGACGTACGCAGGACCCTACTCAAGGTGAACCGCAGGAAAGCTGTTGGCCCAGACTGCATAAACGGCCGTGTGCTCAGAGATTGTGTGGATTCACTCTGACGTCCTCACAGACATTTTCAACATCTCTCTGAGCCAAGCCATCTTAACAGAAAGCTTCAAAGCCACCGCCATCCTACCACTACCAAACTACCAGCCTCATCACAAAATCACTACAGACCCATAGCCCTCACTCCCAATATTATGAAGTGCTTTGAAAGGTTGGTCAAGGCCCATATAACATCCAGCCTTTCCACTACTCTCGACCCATAGCAGTTTGCTTAATGCCCCAAGCGCTCAACTGATGACTCCATAGCATTAACAGCACTCCACATCAAGTTTGCTGATGATACAACAGTGGTGGGTCTCATCAGTGACGACGATGACTCAGCATACAGAGAGGAGGTACATCAACTCAACTGCTGTGACAGGAACAACCTGCTACTCAACGTAAACAAAAGAAATAACTGTGAATACCCAACACACCCCCACTCATCTTCAATCACAGTGCTGTGGAGTCTGTGAAAAGCACAAAGTTCCTGGGAGTGCACATCACAGATGACCTCACATGTACCACCACCACCACTGATCAAGAAAGCACAGACACACCTTCTCTTCCTACGCAAGATGAGGAGAGCTGATCTCCCCACTTCTGAACTCACCACCTTTACAGGGATGCTATCGAGAGCATTCTTACCAGCAGCCTGCTGGCAGCTGCTCAGTGGCGGACAAGAAGGCACTACAGAGGGTGGTGGGGACTGTGGAAAAGACCATCAGATCACCCCAACCAGCCATTCAGGACTCATACATTCCACACTGTTCCAAGAGAGCCATCAACATCACCAAGGACACCACCCACCCAGCACAGAAACTGTTCTCCCTCCTACCATCTGAAAAGCGCTACCGCAGCATGCGGTGCCACACAAATACACTGGGAAATTGCTTCTTTCCAAAAGCCATTAGGCTTATCAACACACTGAAGAAAATTCCATGAACATTCCAAGAACATTCTGCTTTGCACCTTACATATTGCACCTACACCTTACTGCACCTTACATATTGCACCTACACCTTACTGCACCTTACATATTGCACCTACACCTTACTGCACCTTACATATTGCACCTACACCTTACTGCACCTTACATATTGCACCTACACCTTACTGCACCTTACATATTGCACATTTCACTTCACCTACCTCACCAGCTACCAAGAAGCTACCTCAGTACTTCCTTCTTGTTGGAAGCCTATATGTCCACCTGTATGTCTATGTCTATCTATTGTTGATGTCTGTATTATTCACTGTACTTTGCTGATCAGTGTGGTGTGTGTGTGTGTGTGTGTGTGTGTGTGTGTGTGTGTGTGTGTGTGTGTGTGTGTGTGTGTGTGTGTGTCCATGTTTTAGTTTAAATTGCACATTTGGTGTCTGGTGAAACGCAATTTCAATCCTCTGTGAAATGCTTGTTACATAGTAAATTGACAATAAAGTACACTTTGACACTTTGACACTAAAAGCTACTCTAGTTTAGTGAGGATGAGGAAAATAGTCCTACATCAGTTGATCTTGTTTGTCTCACTGCTCTGTAAAGCTGTTAAACAAGACAGGCGGTCTTCGATTTGAAGTCTGGGATGCCTTTTGGTGAGTAGGAGTGTTCTGCCAAAATTAAAAAAAAAAGCTGTAATAATGAATAAAATGTATCACAACCAAAATGTCATTATGCGTAACATTCTGTTAGACATAGTGGCTTGTACTAGTGCTGATGAGCACAATGGTGACTATTCATAGTTCAGGAAGAATTTAACTCAAAAGAAGAGTCGGATTATGTCTCATCATGCAAACCTGTGTACAATCACTAATGGTTTTGATTATATCACCTACAGGTGTTTCAAACGTAATGAAAGAAAAACGTACAAAGGAACTAAAGTACCAGTATTTTATCCTATTTTTGGACCTTTTCTTTTTTTTCTTTTTAGACACAAGCATCTGGATGGTATTGAATTTACAGTGCTCAACCATGATTACTGCTGGTATGACACAAGCAACGGGGAGTATGTGTCCTCATGACCTCCAACACCTGGGATAGACTCCCGCTCTCTAGTGACCCTGACCAGGTGAAGTGGGATGGATGGATGGATGGATGGATGGATGGATGGATGGATGGATGGATGGATGGATGGATGGATGGATGGATGGATGGATGGATGGATGGATGGATGGATGGATGGATGGATGGATGGATGGATGGATGGATGGATGGATCACATTGGCGTATATTAAATTAACTTTGCCATGGGAACTAACTCAAACCATCACAGACCTTAGCTTTTGGACTAGCATTTGTCCTGAGTCTGGGGTAGAAGGTGTCAATCTATCCATTATCCAGTGGGCTGGCTGAAAGAGCTGGCAGCCACAGGAAACTTTGATTAATGTGTTGGGCATGGTCCCGTCAGCTTCCAGAGCAACATGGCGGCTTGCCGAATGAGGAAAAAGTTCATATTTTGTATTATTTATTATATTCTAGAGTTTGAGAAAAAGAGGCTTCAAAACCACTCTTCAGAAAACCAACAGGTAACATGACCGATGCGTCCTGCGTTGTATTTTACAGTCTATTACAACTGTATTGCTTCTTGTTTGTCCAAACTACAGGTTGGGTCAAGGGTCATATTTACCTAAAATGTGTTTGCATTAATCTTGAATTAATTAAAGCTCATTAATCTCTGATCACTAAAAATAGGCATGTTAAACAGAATTTGAGTTGTTTTTGAAAAACTCAAACATTTATCAAAGCAGACATTTGGAGTTTTATTATGGAACCTAATATGAAATGTTTTCTGCATGTTTACCTCATTTTACATTACTACAGACATTCCTTACATCTATATGTTCACTTATTTTCTATAGTGGTTTTAATAGATTTTTGAAATAGATATGTCTGCATAGATAAGCATCTTCTTCTTCATGACTGAATTACAAGAAGAGCGATGGCATAGTATGTAAAAACTGAAAAGCAAATTGGGGAGAAATGCTTATTTGATATGAAGGTACAATATTTCACTCTACCTAGAGCAGTGCTGGTGCACACTCTATGTACCCTGCAGAAAACATATTCACCTAATAAACATATTTTTTTAAGTTTACTCATGACTAAGACATAATATTCAATGGTATATAATGCAACTCAGCTTATACGTTACAAATGTCTCATATGAACTACTTTTGAAAACTTAGTGCTTGTACTGGGGTTTTATTTACTCATAAATATTTACTTACAAAAAGCACATTTTAAAACCATGAAAAATCTTTTTATCTACTTGAAGAAACAAAAGAAGATAAAAATGTTTTTGGAATTTTATGAAATGCATACATTTTAGGATGGTTGTCTTATGCCCCTTTCACAGATTAAAATGATCTGGGGACCTGTAGTTATAGTTATAGTTAAATAATATATTTATTATTAAACAATTGTATTTGTTTAATAAAATCCAAGGCCTCAACATCACTTCCAGGATCAATTTTTTTAAGTTGATTTTGCTTATCCAGCGTGAATGGGCTGAACTAAATACAGGCGTCAGGGTGTAATTGTAGAATTACTGCAGGTCCAAAGGTAATTTTAGTCTAGTATGAGTATTTTCTTTATTCCTTGTTTGTTTAAATGAAAGGTCTTATTAGATAATCAAATGTCCTACTTCTGTACTTCTGCTCATGGGTTCAATTTCAAATTCACCACATAACAACAATATTGCCTTAGGATGGCTTGATTGGTGCTTCTGAACAGTGTAGACTGTTATTGACATTGGCTTGATATGTAGACACTGACGGTCTGCAATCTGAAATGGCTGCATGAAGTACAAGGGCTTGTTTGAATGTCACCTGGAATGAGCATGATTAATCAAAGGCTTCAATTCAGAGAGTATGGATTCCTCAGGTCAATGTAATGAAATAACAAACACTATCCAGTATCCAGTCTGAGATATAGCTTAACTGCAGAGGTAAATATAATAAAGAATTGAGAAACTCTCAGAAGATGCTCAGAAGACACACACACACACACACACACACACTCACACACACACACATATATATGCAAATTAGATTCTAAACAAAGCTTAATTTGGCAACTCCAGTAGAAGCCATTTACTTACCATTCTGTATATATGTGTTGTTCATGGATGATTACCAATGTAGATAAACCCTCCAAAACTATACATGAAAGAATTCTGACAGTTTTTACATGTGAATGTCTGGACTTCCCAGTTTCAAGCATCTTGTGATAAAGTAAAGGATCAGCAACAAGTTACGTTCAGCTCCTCTTCCTGCTGCTCCTCAGGTTTCCCCTTTCAGCTGCAGGTTGATGCAAGTAACGTTGATGCAGGTGCTGTGTTATTGCAACAGGATGGATGGTGGCTTTGAAAGGCCAGTAAGTAACTTCTCAAAGAAATTTAAACCTTGTCAGATGCACTACTCAGTGGTGGAAAAAGAGGCCCACGCATTCATTTGGGCTCTCCAAGATTTTGACATCTATGTGGGTTCCTGTCCACCGCTTGTGGTGTGCACTAATAACAACCCTTTGACTTAAAATCCCAATCAGAGGTTGATGAGATGGTCACTGTTTTTGCAACCTTATCATTTGGATATACGTCATGTCAAAGCTTCCGATAATGTTGCTGCTGAAGCAAAGTCTTTGCAATTTCACGCTGAGGAACATTATTCTCAAATTGTGCTACAATTTGAAGATGCAGGGTGTTCTCACTTGCACCTTATTAGTGCATGTTCTCACATGGACTGTTGTTGTCCATGTCCCAACTTTTTAAGGCATGCTGTTGCTATTAAATTCAACTTAACAATTTTTCATTAAATATTTCCCTTGTGAATTTTGATGTTTTCTATATTCTACTGTTATTCAAATTTGAGTTCATGTGATTTACAGATCATTGCATTCTGCCTTTATTTACATATATCTCCATTTCCTTTCAGTCAGGGTTGTAGATTAATGGTCAGATGAACAACAATATTATCTTTTTTTTGTTTGTTTTACAAATACTAAACCAAAATGCAGAATCAGTATGTGGAAAACTTTGTAAACATCATGTTTTATTCTGTATTGCAATTCGACTTTGCCCCCTCATGCAGCCCAGTTTAGTCAGACGGAGGTGACCTTGCAGATTTTCTTACATCAAATAAGACCCATACTCTGTCTTCAGTCCTCAGAAAGGGCACGAGATAAGGCCGGAATCCACATTTCCTGGCATCCTGAAATGGAATTCTGTTATTTGTGGTCTGAGATGCTGGTGGTTTAAATGAACATATTTAAGCACTAGGCTGAGAAATTTCATCCTTTAAAGAAAAAAAAGTTTTAAGCTAAACTAGTCTTTACAACTGTGGAACAAGTTAGAAAGCAGCTTATCAAATAAAGCTTGAACAGAGGATTCTGGCAGAGCTCTGTGCATGAACCTGTCTAGGCAAACCTCAGCAGGGACAGGGAGAGAATTACAAAAGGCTAAACCAAATAATGGAAAATCAAACCTTGCTGTTGTTCAACTACCAGATAGTGGCATCAGTAAAGGAGTCGTGTCTGTAATTAAAACAAAGCAAATATCCTAAACTAAACAATAAAAAGACAGGAAATGTAGGTTTGGGACTGACAAGTCAACACTGTGCAATATTGCATCACTGTATAAATGCAGCACAGTTCCTCCAACCCATCATTAAGTTGTCTCATGTTAAATGTCTTCTGTTTGTCTCCATCTTTGTCCAAGCTGCAGAAGGACTCTACTTCTGCTTCTCTACTTCATCAGGTTTATCCCATTGCAATAAAAACACAAAAAAAACTTTCTGGAGAGAGTTGGTGATGGTGGATGTTTTCTTGAATCAGTGCTGAAGGATGGGGGAGGGAGGAACTAGCTCTTTTTAAGTTGCATTTCTATTCGCGGGGGTTCCGGGTAGTTTTTCAGGGGGTGGATTGTTGACGTATGTCACCATTAACAGAAATAGCTCTGCAAAAGAGCCTTCAGGAACCGTCACAGGGCAAAAAACATTCCTGTGGAAGGAAAGGTACTCAGAGCAGCCAAGAGGTACTACGTGGCGGCGGCCTCTGCTGATTGGGTATCCTAGATTACGTTTAGCCCTCTTATGTCAACATAAACCACATGAACACAACTCATTTGAACCTATTGGTCCAGAAACATTTTTCTGTGAGTACATTTAATGAAGATTGAGATTACAAGAAAAATGGACAGCTGGACCAGGAATATTAGACCACTGAAGAGGTGCCGGGAAGGATTTCCTTGTCATTGCAATCATTACCTCCACTGTATGTTAAAAGGAAAAAAGCAAACAAAAAATGCAAGAAATAGCTCTATCCCTTTCACATTTTACTTCTTCTTTCGCTGGATTCTTCTTTTCTTTTATTCCATTAGACTGTTTGAGAACAGCAAAAAATGTGCATTACTGCCATCGCGTGGTAAGCAGCTTAAAATGTTCGGTAGGTTTTTGTGAGGTGCTACAACTCCGGCCGAAGGAGCTGAGGAGGGATCGGCCCTGTTAAAAGGTTTTCGTCTGGCAGGTTTACCCGTAACCCTCGCTAATGGAAACACACTTTTAGTCACAGCTAAGAAGTCATTTCTGCATTGGTGCCTGTTTTAAAAACAGGATTTTGCAGATCATTGCAAACAGTTGCTGCAGATATACAAGTAGATTATGTGGAGTAACCCGTCTATATTAAAAAAGTGTTTTTTTTTATTTTTTTGTCCGGTGCTGTGAGACACAATCCTTTGACACAGAAAGAAACCCATCATTGAAGTTGTGTTTGTCAACAGACAAGAAAGTGTGGTTTTGTATTCCTTTAATTCAGAAAGAAAATGTTAAGATACAATATATACATTTCTGATGATAAACAAAGTCTGCCATGAAAAAAATATATCTGGCATGGCTAAGTAGTGACAGTCTAATTTAACATCTGTTTTTTGAGATTTCTAGTAATTGTTAAAGATTTTTCATTGTTAAACATATTCAGTCTTGTGTGACTGAGAGCCAGAAAAACCCAACATCTGAGTGAAGAGCAGGCCTTCTATTGTTTTCAATGTTTTCTATTGTTTTCAATGATATTAACATTGTACTCATAAGTAAAGCAGTATATGAGTATACACACACACACAGACACACACACACACACACACACACACACACACACACACACACACACACACACACACACACACAGTATATACAGACATACATGCACACACTATATACCTGTTGCACCTAACAAAGTTGCCAGTTAGTTTATATCAAAAATTATCACAATTAGTTTCTTAATAAGTTTACAAGTCAATGTAAAAGTTTACTTTATACTTAGAAACAAAAGTCAAATGTGTATACGGGAGTTGGGGGAAATTGAAATGGGTTCAAACAAAGACAAATTTGAACACAGTGTCTGTGTCCAGATGAGAAAGAGAAGACAAATGAGCAGCACAAAACTGCTGAGAACAAATGGGACTGATCCAAGAAGGGAAATCTGCACTAAAAGAGAAGCAAAGAGGTGAAGAATGTCTTGTCAAGGAAAAAACACCAGAACTGAATACAAACTGAACAGAGAACATTGTGCAACAGAGTATCAGCAGAGTGATGCAGTAGGAACCACCTGCAAAAGCAGTTGTATTTATCTTCCTCCTTCTGCAGTCTACAGAGGTGCAAAAAAAGTCCCTTCAATTTTGGGTTTGCTGACAATAAGATTTTCGGTCTGGTCATTGTTGTTTTTGTTTTTTTGGGGTTTTTTTTCTTGGGGGGGGTCTGAAAACATTTACACTTTTGAGCATTTTGTGAAGGATAATAAGTCTTTACACTGTATATTAACTGAATGTCTTCTCTGAGTTATATATATATATATATATATATATATATATATATATATATATATATATATATATATATATATATATATATATATTCGCTCACCTTCATTGACTCACATATGAACTTAAGTGACATCCCATTCCTTATCCACAGGGTTGAATATGACATCAGTCCACCCTTTGCAGCTATAACAGCTTTAACTCTTCTGGGAAGGCTGTCCACAACGTTTAGGAGTGTGTTTATGGGATGGGCTGGCTCTCCTTCTCCACTCTAATTCATCCCAAAGGTGTTCTGTCGGGTTGAGGTCTGGACTCTGTGCAGGCCAGTCAAGTTCATCCACACCAGACTCTGTCATCTAGGTCTTTGTGGACCTGCTTTGTGCACTGGTGCACAGTCATGTTGGAAGAGGAAGGGGACAGCTCCAAACTGTTCCAACAAAGTTTGAAGCTGGAATTGTCCAAAATGTCTTGGCATGCTGAAGCATTCGGAGTTCCTTTAACTGGAATTAAGGGGCCAAGCCCAGCTCCTGAAAAACAACCCCACAGCATAATACCCCCTCCACCAAACTTTACACTTGGTACACTGCAGACAGACAAGTACCGTTGTCCGCTGACCCAGCTCCATCAGTTCACGTGGACTACCTGTTTGTGGATGAGTTGCTGTCGTTCCCAAACACTTCCAAGTTCTTATAATACAGCTGACAGTTGACGGTGGAATATTAAGGAGCGAGGAAATTTCACGACTGGATTTGTTGCACAGGTGTCATCTTATCACAGTTCCATGCTGGGATTTACTGAGCTCCTGAGAGCAACTCATTCTTTCACAAATACTTGTAAAAACAGTCTGGATGCCGAGGTGCTTGATTTCATACACCTGTGGCCACAGAAGTGATTGGAACACCTGATTTTGATTATTTAGATGTGAGAGCGAATCCTTCTTATTTCTACAGTTTGTAAAAACTTTTGGGGTGATAGTTTCTAAGGATTAAAAAACCTACAGACTTGTGTGTGTAGTGGATGTTGGTGTTCCTCAGACTTCTACTTAGTGGGGATTACTGCTCTCTAATATGATGGAATATCGATGGGACATAAACATCATGTCCTCGGATTACTGTGCCCTGGAGGGCTATAAATGATGAGAAGGCCGTCACATTACAACTCTCAGATAATAGCCTCAGTCATTTATCCAATAATACCACATACCAGCTGACATACGCAGAAAACATTATCTATACATGGATGTGGTTCCTCAATTAAACAGACTCTACATAAAGCCTTTGTATATATATATATATATATATATATATATATATATATATATATAGAGAGAGAGAGAGAGGGAGAGAGAGAGAGAGAGAGAGAGAGAGAGAGAAAGCCAAGAGAGATTTTGGCATTTGTGTTTTTGTGCCATGTTAAACTTAAATACAAGATGTAAATAGAACAAATGCTAAAACAGAATAAACCAAATACAAAAAATATGAGTTCTTTCAGTATATGTATAATAGTTATAAAAGTCTGCAGCCCAAACCTAGCAGTTTCAAAAAGTGGTACTACTTATTAGACTCTTTTGGGCTCCAAAACTCTTAATTTAAGCATACTATGACATGTTTATCCATCCATCCATTATCTATACCCGCTTAATCCATCTCCGGGTCACGGGGGTCTGTCGGAGCCTATCCCAATGCATAGTAAGCGAAAGGCAGGGGTCCACCTGGACAGGTCGCCAGTCCATCGCAGGGCCACATAGAAAGACAGACAAACATGCGCACTCATATTCACACCTACGGGAAATTTAGCATGCTCAATTAATCTACCCTGCATGTTTTTGGACTGTGGGAGGAAGCCGGAGTACCCGGAGGGAACCCACGCAAGCACGGGGAGAACATGCAAACTCCACACAGAAAGACCCACCAGGCCGGGAACCACTAAGCCACCGTGCTGCCCATGACATGTTTAATAAACGCTTAAAAGGATAAAAGATATATGTCACATTCTCAAGTCAGAGAACAGAGTTTGAGCCCCATAAAGACGTGAGAACTTCTAATTTAAAAAAAAAATAATATATATATATATATATATATATATATATATATATATATATATATATATATATATATATATATATATATATATAAAGATTTGTACCAATAACCACAAATGTATATGCAGATAGATTAAAAAAAAAAAGTTTAGGCATAATAGACATATTTATATATAATAGACAGATTGAACATTCATAGACACATGGTTAGGTTTAGGAATAACAGGTAACTTCTTTTCAGTGCTACAACAAAAAGCGTTCATCCCACATTTAATATAATGTTTAATTTTAGCAGTTTTAAAATGTCAGTTTTAAGATGTCGAGGTAAAGATAGTTAAGTACTAGGCACAGATGTTTATGAGACCCCTTAGGGAACTACTCCAAAATAATGAATTGCCATCATGATTTTGGGTCTTTGGTTTTTGTTTTAACTTGAATCTTTCATGTTGTTTTTATTTCAGTTAGTTTTATCTTTAGTTCCTTTTTAGATATCTGCCACTGTTTTGAATCATTTGTGTTTCATCACCCAATCACCTACCTTATTTCAACCCAGAGAACTAAAGACTTTAGGCTGGTCCTTTGTCAGCTTTTCCACTGCAGAAATCAATGGCTTAACAAACTACTGGAGGGTTTTTTCTATCCCTGAGTTTAAATGGTAAAGTGGTAATGCTTTTAAGAATCCACAGTACTTTCATGTTTTCTTGCAATACTGAGCATTTCTGATTAGTTCTGCACTCCCACTGTACTGTTGCAGTTTTTTTTAAAGTCTTAGTCATCCTACATCTTATCCCTACCAAGGTTTTGAAAATCTGACTGTAACTTTATATCATACTTGAGAACCATGACTCGCTTTTGTTTCTGTCCCATCTGCTCAGAATCATTTGCATAGTACTTTTTGGAGTCTGACTATAGTTCACATGTAATACAATTTTGACCATTGAAACTACAATGCCTCATGTGTAATGATGACTTTATAGCAAACAACTGATATGAGCTAAGGCAGGGGTGTCAAACCTGATTCCTCGAGGACCGTTGTCCTGCATGTTTTAGATGTTTCCCTGCTTTACAAATGACTCTCATTAAAAGATTTGTCCAGACCTGGATTACATGCTGACGATGAATATTAATTAGAATCAGGTGTGCTGATACAGGGAAACATCTAAAACATGCAGGACACCGGTCCTCGAGGACTGGAGTTGAGAAATGTAGCACTTGTCATCAAAGATATCAAAAATAACCCTTGTTTTGTTGTTGTTTATCTATTTTTAGTGCAATGACACAATTTTAAAGACTGGATTCTGTACAGATATTAAGGAGCACAAAAATGGATTATATCCATCCATCAAAAATTTGTGTTTGGCTGAGGGTGCAGCAGCCTAAAAAAGAGGCTAAGATGACCTTCTCCCTGGCCACTTCCTTTTGCTTTTGCAAAAGGAACTTACGATTTGTAATCTGTCCAGCATATTCTGGGTCTACCCCAGGTCTTTACCCAGTTGGACATGCCCAGAATACCCTAGGGAGGGGTGTCCAAGAAGGATCCTAACCAGATGCCCAAACCACACCAACTGGACCTGGTGAGGTCGAACAGCGACTCTACTCTGCATTCGTCCTACATGGCAGAACGTCTCACCCTATCTCTAAGAGTCCAGCTTTTCCTCAGCTTTTCCTCAGAGAAAACTCTTTCCTTTGCTTTTATCTCTGTTCTCATTATTTCGCTACAGTTCGTGACACTGAAGACAACAACCAGTAAACACAAAGCCTTGCTTTTTGTCTCAGATCTCTTTACCACAACCAACTGGTGTAGTTTGCTTTGCTGTGGAAACTGCACTGATCCACCTATTAATTTCTCCATCAATTAATAAAACGTCCCTCGCCAGAGAATAGGTTATTGGGGTCCAACACTAGAACAAGGCCTTGGGGGAGGCTTGTTTGAGAGCGCCTGGTGGTTGTTCCTTCAATCCAGTTAGGCTTAGCCTGGATGAATAACATGGGTCTGTGCTCCGGTGGGTCCACCAATTACAGGAAGGACCACATCAGTTGGGTGCTATGTGGGATGTTTCATGGCCAAAGCTATAGGCCCCTGCAATCTGAGGCTTGGTCACAGAAACACAGATTCCAGGATGTAAATGATAGAATAAACTTTGGGACACAGTAAAAATGTTTTTTCAGAAAGTCTATATCATTTACTAAACTAGATTGTTTTGACCAGCTGTTATTTTGCTGAGTTGCAAACAATTGGCAGTAAATGTACTTTTTCTGTGGGATATGAACTAAAAGTTCCTGTGTTTTAAGTGCTCTTTCTTCAAAGATGTCCTTGAGCGTGTGACTTCACTTCCATAAGCTCTCTATAGTTCTTTAACTCTATGAAGCAAGTGAAGTACAAAAACAATTTTCTCTGTGCTCCTCAATGAAGTCTCTTTCTGCCAGCAGAAAAGATAAAGAGGAAATAATAATTTTATTTCCTTGTTGTCGCTCAGGTCCACCTGAAGCTACGTTTCCAGAACCTGTTTTCAGACATGATAGTGCTTCTGCTAATAATTTGACAGAGGTAATTACCACATATTGTGGTTTTTAAAAGAGAAAGTTTGGTTTAAAAAAGAAAGTTTCTTTTTAGTTGTTTTGTATATATTATTTGGAAAATAGTTGAGAGAGAAACAACATTCATCGATTCAGTTCAGTTTACAACAATTCAATAAACACAATAATTGCATAATTGTTTGCATCAGCTTTTTTCACATTATTATGCATCTATTTGTTCATTTCAGGCCTGAAACCCATTCCAGGAAGAATGAATGAATGAATGAATGAATGAATGAATGAATGAATGAATGAATGAATGAATGAATGAATGAATGAATGAATGAATGAATGAATGAATGAATTATTTTCTATTCCAAATGTCTCCATATGTTCCCCACTGGGGACATATCAAGACTGAAGCCAGTCCATTACCTTTACCCTCTTCTTCCTTACCCATGTCTTTGTGTGGAACGTAGTTTTTCATTGTTTTGATTAAAAAAAGTCCATCATCCCTTGAAAAGACGTAAACTTAAAAGCAGCATACTTAAACAAGCAAGGAAGTTACTCTAATGTCTCAATGTACTTTTAAGCATTAATTCAGTCATGGCATTATGGTTACTGATAGGGGTCATATCAGTGATCTTTGCCAAGGGCACTGAAAAAAAGACCCTCACCACCACAGAGCCCAGCTTTTGAACTTTTGAGCAGATAACCGACTGGATTCTCCTTTTATTCACTGGTCAGGAGTACACACTATACAATTTACCCAAAGATGATCTGGAATACGGATTTATCTTACCACAATATATGTTTACACTGCAAAAGGTCAATCCCAGATGCCTCCAAGCCCAGAAATGTTGCAAGGTTGAACATGAACATGTCCATCACATAAAGCCCCCTGTTGCTGTTGGTTCAGTAAATTCTGTACAATTCAAAGTGGTTGTAAATGAGGGCTACCAGACCCATTTTGGGAATTTCTTTTTTTTTTAACTAAATGAATCAGAGGGATCAGAGATCATGAGTGTCTGAGCTCCTGCTCCCTTGACTTTAAAATCAAAATTCCTTCAGATTTCCTGAATCATGTTGTGAATTGCAGACAGATAAATATGCATTTAATTGACCTTCAGGGATTAAGTATTCTTGAACTGAACTGAATAACTTTCTTGTGCATTTGTGGGCAAAAAAGAGATGTTCTACAACTACCTCTCTCTCTCTCTCTCTCTCTCTCTATATATATATATATATATATATATATATATATATATATATATATATATATATATATATATATATATATATATATATATTAACATCATCATTTGGGAGGTGACCCTACCACAACATGTACTGCTATAGGCCAGTACTGCTGGGAAGATCCACTAAGCAACTCTCCACTTTTTACATTCCAGGTAGACATATGACATAGTTGTTGTAGAAATTTTTGTTTGTCTTTTTTCATTTATTCTTCTTCTCCATTAGCTAGTAACCTTTAAAAACACAATTATCAACTATATTAAGTATATACTGTATGTTCACTTTCATCCATCCATTCACTAGATAAACCTGCTTTTTCCCAACTTTTATGTGAAATTGCTTCAACATTAAACTGACTTTTTTTCTTTTCGATGAGTTGGGGAATGCGGCTGGCTGGGGGCTTGGTTGCCCTTTTTTTTGCTCATCACTTCAGTTCCCTTGGCTTTTGGAAAAAAAAAAACTCAAAATACTACTTGAAGTCCACGAAGATGGTTTCCTGTTTTCCTAATTTGTTGTTTTCCTCTACCACCTCCTCTCCTTTGCAGTTCCCTTTGTTTCTTTTTCTCTTTGTCACACATACTCACCCTTTCCCACCTTCTTTTAGTCTTTCTCCATACTCTCCAGAGAATCTGTCTCAGTTGACTTCTCACCTACTCCCTCTTACCCACCTCTCCCCCCAGCATCCTTTTCTTCACTCTTTCTATTTAAAAGACTTCTTTCATGATGTTTTTGGTGGCTTACATCTTTTATAAAAAAAAAAAAAAGAAGATTGTTTATAAAAAGAATATTGTAATTATAGTGTGTTATGGTTTCATTTCATTCCTGGAGTACAACACAAATGTACATTTCCTGTTCCTGAGATCGTAATACATGTTGTTTTCTTTCTATTTTAGCTGCGTACATTTTCCTCCTCTCATTTACCTTATTTCTGACACATCAATTATGTTTTTTGTTGTAGTTATGTAAAAGTACATTTCTCAACAGCCTGTTTAAATCATCTACTCTTCTGAGCTTTCTGATAGAGTAGGGGTATATAACAGGATACAGCCACCAAATCAATACTTTGCTTTCTTACAATTAAGTAATGGCTGGTGTTGTCAAAGCAGGAAAAGACTTCCCTTTTTTTCATAGAATACGCAAGTGTTTTGTGGACAATGACACAATTGTAACCCTGTCCTTTTATTCCACTTCTTCTTTCCAGCAACCATAAACCAGGAATAAATGCAAACAAAGCCCTGAAGCTGACTGAAACTCCATACTCAGCCCGGATGTTCCTGGACACATTCCCGTGTTCCATGTACCTGCCAGCATCTTACAATATAGGAACATATGACAAAATAGGGACACAAAACAAAGGTTTAAATAACCAACATAACTTCAAGTATAGAGTTTCATTAAGATTATTTTTGTTAATATATTTTTTTAATATTAAATTTGCATCACTGTATTTGTACGGCGATATCACCTTGAGAACATACACACACACACACAAAAGAAAAAAATCATCTCCTCCCTCCAACCTCGGTGCCACTGTGTGTATTAGATAAATGTCCTGAGGCTGTCTGAAGTCTTCAGTATTTGCTAAAATAATTCAATCCAGCGCTCCCTGTGCCAGTTTGATAGGCTCTCTCGTTCCTGTTTTTTTCATCCATCCATTTGTTCTTATGTTACATTCTCAATATTTTCCGCATTTACACAAAACTTAATGCTTAGTTCCATTTATATGATGTATGTATAAAGAAATGAATCATCTGTAAGTAACCCCAGTGACACTTGTCTTTGCTCAAACTCATGTTTTAAGGCTTTTAAACAACATGCTGATTGTCAGCTGTCAGATATGTCAGTGAACTTAAAGCCCTCTTGATTTTAGGATGAATGAAGCTGACTGTTCGGCAGAGTGAATGATCTCTTATACTCAGTTTAACTCAATGTCAACTCTTTTTCAATGCGTGAATTCTAAATGCTTGTGCTGTGCTAGTTTTTGGACCAGCATTTTCTAGCTACTCCTTCCTCCTTGGTGTACAGACTCTGAAGGGACCAATCCTTCCATGATAGTGGAGGAGGAGGTCTTTTCAAGGTGACAAGGAACACGCCCACCATATGTCAATCAAAGTTAGCAGTGGCTACCAGCTCATTGAGCGAATCCGTGCCAACATAGCTGCCAGGACACGTTTACAGGGGAATACCATGTTTCAAGTGTTGACTCGAAGGAAAAATAAAATATTACCGTTGCTTTTGGATGATGCTGGGCTAGGTAAAACTATTGCTTTGATAAGTGTGGCAGCATGACGATTACGAATGAAGAAGTAATAGTAATTAGCCATTGGCTGAGCCAACTGTCACTCAATTATATCACAAATATATTTATTGCTTGACTGAAACCCCTACCGTTGTGACGCAGTCACATTGATTGAAGTGTCATTAAATATAACCTTATTCAGCATAAGATAACATGTAGTGTACTATGGCTATGTATGTGCTTGTGTAATAATGTTTAATTGTGTTCCTCTGAGCAAAGGGTATAAAGGAGGGGTGGGGTTAAATCTTTACTACCACGTGACTCTTAAGCGCGTACCTGTAATTATTTAAATGGGAGACAGGTGTTTAGAGGAGTGAGGAGCCTAGAGCGAAGAGCGAAGAGCGAGAAGTGTATGGCAGATGTGGCGCCAGGAGTAAGCTGCACCCACCAAATCCTTGAGTGGGCCTTACATATACATGGGCAAAGGGGGTGATTCACATAGGAATTTTGTGGTGATTTGCTGAAGTTACAATATATGGCGCTTTATGCGTCCTGGCATTAACCAGTGTGGATCTTTTTTTCTAGTGCGTAACTGGCGTTATGTGCTCTCTGCCTCATCATTGCGTCATACCAAAAACATTCACCCCCATCAGTTTTAATCAGTGTTTAAATCAAATTTCAAAATCAAAATATTTTTTTGAACCAGGCTGTGAATGTTTATTTCTGCTCTAAAGTTGTACTTTTTAACATGGGAGTGAACAGATTGACTCTTTTGGAGCCAGCATCTAGCGGCCAGTCGAGGAACTGCAGCAAATCATACTTCCGCATCAGCCTCAACCCACAAGTCAAATGGTTGGCGATTGAATTTGATAAACAATAAAGACATGCATATGGATGCATGCAACTCTGAATTAGATTTATATGCACTAAAACATAAAACCTTACAATAAGCAACAAAGACATGGAGAACCACAAAAGCTTTGCCAGTGAAAGGGGGAGTAAGGAGTGGATGTAGAGGAGAATATAGGATAAATGGTTATGAATAACCAAAAATGAAGTGTAGATGAATGAGTATGCTCTATCATGTAATTTATCAGAGGCACCGCCATGAAATGTTGGACTTCCATCTACTATCTTTTTTTCCTCCATCTCTCTGGGTTCAGAGTGTGTTACCCTTCAGCACTGTCTCCATATTTTTCAGGCACAGTATTTGTCTTGATTTTATGGCTCCAGTCCTGCCATCATCCTGAAAAGCCCCTCCTGAATCACTCCCACCCAGTAGGTGACAGTCTTCATACAAGCCTTGACAGGGATACTGAGAATTAATGGGTGCCATACAAAGTTGAAGTTTCTACAGTTTATGCTGCTCCACTTATTTTTGGAATGAGTGTTGTCTTCAAACTGTGGCAAGCTTGCAGCGTAGTCCTCAGATTTGTTCTTGTTTTAGTGTCAGACAGCTGCTTTTCACAAACAAAGCAACAAATTCTGAATGTAAAGTGTAATTATGAAATATTGCAGAAGGGGTAGGATTAAATAAGTTTTACTTTTCCCCACCCCTTTTCAGACATGTTAAACTGTGTGTGTGTGTGTGTGTGTGTGTGTGTGTGTGTGTGTGTGTGTGTGTGTGTGTGTGTGTGTGTGTGTGTGCGCGCACAGTGGTTATACATTTTTTTTTGTACATACATTGATAACATTCATTTAATTACAAAGGGTTCTATATGTTTGTGTGTGTATATATGTATATTAGTCATACTAGTTTTATGGTTTTGACATGTCTGAAATGAATCAATAATAACTTTTGTATATTGTCCAATTAGAATAGATTCAATTCAGAGTACTAGACGTATGGAATATAATAAAGAAGGCAATGTGTTGTACAGACATGAAAAAGGGAAATGGAAAAGGTTACTTAATGGCCAAACGATGACTGAATTTTAATATCTCTCACATCTGACACCAAATGTGGCGTGTCTCTGAGGACAAAAAAGACAAGTTGGAGGAAACGAGTAGCTTATGAGTAAAAATGTATTTAGAGAAAATGTAAAATAACATGATGCACAGTATCAACTTTAAAATGTAAACGGCACTTCCGAACCTGGCTCGTCTGCATTGTCATACATAAGGTGTGCACACCTGTGTCCATGTACATGCGCACTCACACCATGCACGTACCAGAGACCCGGAACAGAGCGCTCACGCAAGCCAAGCTGAGAAGGCTCTAGGGGCCCAAGCACGGTTGACTTTTATAAGTGCACCCTTAAATGCACAAATGACAGTCTGATTATTCTTTCAAAATAAATAACCATGAATGATTTACAGTACTTTTCACTAGCAGTATGATTCACTTATTTTGTTCTTTAGAAATGAACATTATGTTTACGCCACACATCAATTGGTGGTTGACTATGTGTAATCATCTGGATGTCTGTTTCTATGTATGTGAGAAGTCATTTATTTTGTAATAAATAACCATAATTAGAGTGGGAATTAGGCGCAGTGATGGTGATGGCCTCTGCTTTATCGCTCCATCTTTCCTTTCAACTGCTGAAGCTAATTTTATTGTTCGCCTCATTTATTCCTTTACAGATTTAATTTCCTCGCTCTTTGTCATGTCGTGCCTGTTTTTTGCCTCTGCCCATTCTTTTTTTTTTTTGGCCTAAATATTTGCTTGATTTTATTTTCCTTTTCTGTAAGCATTCAGGATGAAAAACTTCATCAGGGCACGAGCCCTGTCTCCATTGTTATTCACAAGTCTTGTGTCTAAGCATGTGGGTGTGTGGTATTAATGGTGTCTATACATCATTCCAACGTGAGTCACTTCTCCTGGTGTGTTTTTGTGTATTATGCCTGCAGTGACGCATGACTAATTTAAAAACGGGTAGTTCATCTCCCCTTTAACAGGGAGGCCAGAAAACGCACTCACCAGTCAGCTTTCTAAAAGTATAATTGTAATGCTCATATTTCTTTAATCTTTTTATGCACGAAAACATGTTTCACCACTTTATTTGTACAGCAATTATCAGTTCAATTTAGAGTCTCCATGAAACGAGCAGCTTTTTCCTCTGGCACTATTATATAACTATATTTACCTGGTGCTGTTTATGTAATAATTGCTCGGGGGTCATGTTCCGGGTCTCTGGAAAGTGCCTAGAGACACCTTGTGCTGTAAAAGATGCTATATAAATTTGAATTATATACTATAAAGCACTATTTAAAAAACGATGCAGTAAAAACTGAGATGCAGTAAAATAAATGTAGTTCTGTGATTGGTAATGACTTATGACTAAAAGGAGAGAAATTAGTAGCTTTTTTTTCTATTCAACTGTTATTGACAAAGATTTTATGGAAATGTACAGGATACTGTGGATCAAAGCTCCACAAAGAAACTTCCCTGTATGTCGTATACAGCCGGGCCACATAACTTGACTTAGTCGAGATTGTTTTCCCATGTTGATGCACGAGCGTATATTAAGCCATCTTTACTCTTCACCAGGATCTTTATCACAGATATGTGACAATAGCAGTTTCTTTATACATTTAATATAATGTACACCAGAAGCGTTGATAAATGTATCTTTGTCACCAACTCACCTCTTCAATTTACATGCAGATTCAGTTGTTATTCTAAAATTGTAACATGGACATGGCATGCTTTTTCAAGTTTTTGGACTTAAGTGATTCAAAAATGAATTCTTACCTTAGACTTCATAGTAATCTTAAAAAGAAATGCATGAGGAGTTGTCATATTTCTATGCAAAACAGAAACAGTGTATCGAGGTCTTAAAAACTCTGCTGTGGGAGTTTTTATTTCAGGACTTCAACAAACGTTTGCATAAGTCTTGATAGTCTTGATTGGTCAGAATGCATCATGGAGTAAAAGGGTCATACGTGTTCATGTTGAGGACAGCGTCTGGGTATTGTGATGTCACCAGTCCAGCCAAAATAAAAAAAAGGTGATACAGCTGGTAAAGTGCTCAAACTACGTATGTGGACACCACATTAATTTTAATAGTTTTTTGGCAGCACACCAAAGAAGGAGTGGTCAGCGTTTGCTTCATACAAACTTTTGTTTTGTCTTTATTCCCTAATGTCTTGGAGGTCTAATGGCTACAAAGACAATGTAGAACATTCCTAGTTAAGACAAAAATAGCTGGAAATCATCTGTCTACTTTAACATGCAGTTTTAATGCTGAGTAGGTATTTAAATGAATAGCATTTGGGGCATTCTGCGTTGTTATATGTTAAGGCTATGAGCATCTCGTGTGTTGAATAAGCTGAGCTAAAACAAAAAAAAAGGCAAACTCAGACTCCAAACAAAAAAAAAAATTCGACAGATAAACGTCTAGTCTAATTGTGATTTAAAATATGCAACGACTCACTGTCAACCTCATACTGTCAAAATGTTCTTTGCTGTGCTCAGAGCTTCCTGACCATCAATCAGGAGTCAGAAATCCTCTTGGACCCTATCCCTAACCCTCTCATCACAATTGCATGGACAGGTGTCATGAAAGCCCCACAGCTTTCACAGCTTTGCATCCTTTGCTACTGAATCGCTGCAGAAATGACTTGTGGAAGAACACTAGCCAAACACATTTATCCATGTAGATTTCTGTTACCAGATGGGCCGACAACTTTCAAAATCTTTAATGGAGGAGGACACCCGTTGCGTTTCATTTTGTGGATTAATAGGGTATTAAATTAAATCTCCCTGAAATTGAAATTTTAGCACCTGCCAGCTAGATGACATGTTTGCAGCTGTCTGGTGTTGGCCATCAAAGCTGCATTAATAAATCTGTATAAACGCTCAAGAATCACAATGTTGAGAAGACCATTGTAACACTAAGGGCATCAAATTAGGGCTTATGCTTCATATAAGATGTTAGATTATTTTCCTGATTATTGTCCATTTTAAGGTTATATTATGTGTCAGTCGCTGCAGTTTTGTTTGCCACATTTCTCCACTTATTTTTGTGCCACTACGAACATTTTACTGAGTTGATTGGCAACACCTTTGACATATATTTAACTCAGACTCTTGTGAAGAATCCCACTATGAGGGTTTGTGGTGCATCATTCAGTAGATTTTTTTTCATCTGTTGAAGTTAAAATTAGTAATTTCACAGATTCTCTTCACAAAACATGTCAAGACCACATTGTTTCCTTTTGGTTTGGGTTGCCATTTCAAACACATTTCATTAATGCAAATACTTGTTGGATATAGTATACTTTTCTGTGTTTTCTGTCTTTTCTTATTATGATAAATGATGTGGTGTTAACTCTCTATATGATCTTTCAATATTAAGACTTTCAATGTTAGTTAGGTGTCAGGTGTGTAAAACCACCTTAACTACAATTATGTGCTGTGTTTGATATAAAATCCTCCTCTTACTGATAAAATTCCTTTACGATCTCAGTAAAGGTATTAAAAGGGTCACAGATGATTAAGTTTTCTCAATTCCATTGTGCTGAAACCGCTTTTAGTGAATTATATATATATATATATATGTTACATAGTGACATAAATCCCTCTGTTTACATCTTCAACTTATTATATTCAGTATTCCCAAAGCTCTCAGTGTTGATCTGACAAAGCATTGTTATTCTCAGTGTTTGAGTTTGGATTTAAGCTTGTGTGTGTGTGTGTGTGTGTGTGTGTGTGTGTGTGTGTGTGTGTGTGTGTGTGTGTGTGTGTGTGTGTGTGTGGGTGTCCACGCTTGCGGTTGCAGCTGTACGTGACTATTTCCTCATGTATGTATCTGTCTCAGTGTTGGGAAGTTAAGAGAAAATTCCCTGTGGAATAGCAATCAGCAGAACAAAACAAGTGTTGAAAGTAGAATAGATGAATGGTTGTTGAAATAACACAGACAGGGAGCGAGAGAATGTTGACAGCTCTAATTAAAATCCCGGCCATTAGCTCAATGTTAATTGGATGATTTATTTTCCCGGGGGACTGACTAACAATCAAATTATGCCGCCAGAATAAGAAGGAATTGGAAAATGGGTTTTCATGCTTGTGATGTAAGGAAATTTTCTTTAAAAAAATATATACGATTACTTCCCTCAAATTATCAACTAATCAAAAACTATTGATCTTCACAAGCTAAAATGAGTGCAAATGCAGACGCTCTTTTTTTCATAACTACTATGCAGCGATACACACAAGCATGCTGACGCATGCCAGGTTACAAACTGGTTAAATGGAAGGGCATCTGACGTAAAAACGGATGTCAAATCAATATTTGGAATATATTGATCTGCTGTGATGACCCCAAAAAAGGAAACAGCAAAAACACATACATACATACAAAACCCCATGTTCATACATCTGCATGTGATTTATCTTAAGACGTCCAAACCAATTGGTGTGGATGTTTTTCAGCGTGACTACAGAATACCCAAAGGTAGCAATTTGCACACCTTGTAAGATAAAAATAAGTCACAGTGGAGCAACAACCTAAAGGAGGAAAGTGATGGCATATCTGGCAGTAGATTATCAGTCATTTTCTCTAGTTGAGGGAAGTTTTCAGAAATGGTATACATTGTGTGTGTTTCAAATATATTCTACAAGCAGGAAATGCGTCTCTGGCATTGTGAAACAAAAATTCTTACAAGCTGGATTCAGCTCACACACAAAACCTGCTGAAAAGTCGGCCCCAAGGCCACAATCAGATCTACAAAAAAAAAAAAAAAAGTCTCTGGACATACGATGTCAACTCCATACCTACCTTTGGTCTGACTACTCGGCTTTTATTACTTGTTGTCGGTGTTGTCGTTTGCAACAGCACAAATACGGAACCTCATTTTCTGTTTAAAGTTTGTGAAAAACATGTCCCTCAAGGCACAGTTGTATTGTGAAATAAGACAGGAAAAAAAACATGGGGGGAAAAAGGTGAATGGCTTTTCTGGTACCTATGGAGGAATATATACACACTCACTTCCTTTTTCTGTTGGTTTTTGAACAGACATCTCAATCACATCACCTGTTATTCAAAGTCCAATTTCATATACTGCCTCGTATGAAAATGTATGATGGTGTAGGTGGACTTCAGGAGTGACGCCGCCTGGACCTGCAGCTGTATCCTGCCAACAGGCTCCTGCTTGCTGTTGGGTCCTTGAATAAGAATTAAAAAAAAAAACACACACACACAGGATTGCAATTTAATTTCCTTTCTCAAGGAGAGAGGGGCAGTGAAACGAGGGAGTTGTAGATTCATGCAAACTCTTGCCAAGATGTAAACAGAAATTTGCCCGCGTTGTGTACGTTTGTGAAACTCATCACAGGAAAGTCAAAACAGTAATCGGTTCTGTTAGAAGTCACAGTAATCTAAAGTGATCCCAAGGACAGTCACCTGGAGATTAAAAAGCAGTCAGGGTATGACACCTTTGACTACTTAGTGGCATAGCTTGTCCACTTTGACTGAAGCAGAAGGAACAGAAAAGTTTTAATCAATACAAAGCCATCTTGGCCAGATGACATTATTGGGTTACCTTACAGGTATGATTTGGGAACCAAATGCCTACAAAGAAAATTGTTCATATCAAAAGGCAGTTAAGAATACAAATCACCTGAAAAGGTTATTTCAAAGTACCTTCAAGTAATGTACTCACACATTAAACAGGGTTAGGGTTATACTCCTGAGAGTGGAATAAAACATTATTATTAAATAAAGTTAACTTGTGAATATTTGTTGGATTCAGAAAACATCCAGCCGGCTGTCCTCATAGCACTTTGGTGTTTCCAACATTTCTTATTTATTGTCCACTCTCTTTTAAGATACACACAAAAAAAAAACAACCTGGCTCTAATAAACCTAATCGGAGTGGAATCCTAATCAATAGCACTGCAAGTATTTGTGTGGGACACAGTCTTTCAAAAGAGTTTATTAAAATGGCAGAAATAAAACAATGCAATTCTTGGTTCAGTGGGTCCCCCTATACATATGGAGCCTAAGTTGCATTTGCTGCGCCATCTAAGATTTATTTATTTATTTTAACTTCTATCACAAAGCGGTCTGCGAGGTAGTGGACTCCTCTTTCACCACCGGTCGACTATGGAGGTATGGGGGATCCAGCATGCGTCGCAAGAGGTGTGCTACAACTGGTTAGAGGGGCCTTCAAGCTGGTATCACCAATAGACTATAGAACTGCACTCCCATCTATCCTGCTATCCAATGTTCGTTCACTGGAAAATAAAATAGACTACCTCAAACCGTATTTAACCACACAAAGAAAGGTGAGAGACTGCAACGCCATCATCCTTACTGAGACATGGCTCAGCCATACCGTTCCAGACAAGTGGAAGCGTTAACAACATTTCAGGTGGACAGGGAACCACGCCGGTACTGGTAAATCTTGGGGAGGTAGTTTGTGTATTTTTTATTGACAACTGGTGCACAAATGTTGCAGTAATCTCAAGCTACTGTTCTGAGGACATTGAATTCCTAACGCTTAAATGCCGTCCATGCCGGGAGAATTCACTGACGTCAACATCACAGCTGTGTACATCGCGCCCAGTGCAAACACAAAGAGGGCACATTCTACAGTCTGAAAGTTCACTACATGACTCAAACCCGAACGCGGTCTGCACAATCGCCGGCAATTATAACTAGGCCAAACTAAAACTGTACTTCCACACTATCACAAACTTGTGAGCAAGAATATGGTCAGCCAGGTCTACACAAACATCAAACAGGCATTCAGAGTGGTCCCCCACCCACATCTTGAGAGCTCAGATCATCTTTCTGTTATGTTAACTCCAGCCTATAGACCACTGTTAACTCGAAGCAAGTCAGCTGTGAAGCAGATCAGGGCATGGCCAGAGGGGGGAGCCACCTCAGCTCTCCAGGACTGCTTCAACTGCAGAGACTGGTCTGTTTTCAGGGAGGTAGCCACTACCAACCAGCTCGTCAACCTCACCGAGCACACAGTGTCTGTGACTGGATACATAACCAAATGCATGGATGAAGTAACATTTACCAAGAACATCACCATTTGAGCAAACGACAAACCCTTGTTCACCATAGATGTATGTGAGCTCCTGAGAGCATGCACCACTGCTCTAAAGTCCAGAGACAAAGATGCCCCCAGATCAGCCAGGGCCAACCTGCATCGGGGCATGAGAGCAGTCAAGCAGGCATATGGACAGAAAATCCACTCAAACTTAACCAATACAAAAGATCCAAGATGCTGTGGCAAGGTATCCAGTCAGTCAAAGACTATAAGCCAATCCCTGTGCTATGTGAGAACAACACAGACTTTCTTAACTCTTTTAACACCTTCTTCAGTCAGTGTGAAGAAAACGACACCTACAAAAGCCCCTACTGGCCCAGACAACACTGCACTTCAACTAGACTCAGCAGACATGCAGAGGAGCCTACTCAAGGTAAACCCCAGGAAAGCTGCATTCTCAGAGAATATGCAGACTCATCTGACGTCCTCGCAGACATTTTCAATATATCTCTGAGCCAAGCCATCTTACCAGAAAGCTTCTAAGCCACCACCATCGAACCACTACCAAAGAAATCCCCAGCCTCATCACTAAATCACTACAGACCCATAGTCCTCACTCCCATTATGATGAAGTGCTTTGAAAGATTGGTCAAAGTCCACATAACATCCAGCCTTTCCACTACTCTCGACCCATACCAGTTTCCTTACCGACCCATAGCAGTTTGCTTAATGCCCAAAGTGCTCAACTGATGACTCCATAGCAACAGCACTCAACCTTTGCCTGGCTCATCTGAAAAACAAAAGCAGTCGTGTACGGATGCTGTTCATTAACTTCAGCTCCACCTTCAACACAGTCATCCCCCAACGTCTGGTGAACAAACTGAGTGCAGTAGGCATCAGCACTTCACTATGCAACTGGCTCCTAGGCTTTCTCACAAACAGACCACGGACAATAAGAGTTGTCAGAGACCAGCATCATAAACACTGGGGTTCCCCTGGGATGTATGATGTCTCTATTGCTGTTCACACTGATAAAATGAACGAAGTTTGTTGATGATACAACAGTGGTGGGCCTCATCAGTGACGACGATGACGCAGCATACAGAGAGGAGGTACATCAACTCATCAACAGGTGTGACAGGAACAACCTGCTAAACATAAACAAAAGACATGACTGTGGACTCCAGGAAAAAAACACCTAACACACCCTCGACTCAGCATCACTGGCAGTGCTGTGGACATTCTGCTTTGCACCTTTACATTTTTGCACCTACACCTTACTGCACCTTACAAATTTCACCTACACCTTACTGCACTTTACATTTTTGCCCCTACACCTTACAGCACCTTACAAATTGCACATTTCACTTCACCTACCTCACCACGTACCAAGAAGAAGCTACCTCAGTACTTCCTCCTTGTTGGAAGCCTATATGTCCACCTGTATGTCTATCTATTGATATCTGTATTAGTCACTGTACTTTGTTAAGCGTGCGTGCACATTTGGTATCTAGTGAAACGCAAACCAATCCTCTTTGAAATGCTTGTTACACACTGAATTGACAATAAAGTACACTTTGACTTGCTTACCACTTTTTGTTTACTGTTTATTCTCAAACAAATAAATAAATAAATTATTATAATATATAATAATTCGTTAAAATTTTTTTTAATTAAAAAAAAAAAAAAATATATATATATATATATATATATCAGGAAAAAATCAGGGAAACCAGTCATTCTACCTAGAAATTTAGTTTAGATTTATGCTAGTTTAGATTTATTAAGGGACTTTTTGTGCTTTCTCACTTTCATCATTTTAATGAACTCCACCCAGGGTGTATGAAAACAGCAATGGGATAAAGTTTGAAATGTATTTAGAAAAACATTTCACATTGAACACACTGAGATGTATTGATGAATAAAAATATGCAGAAGTATGTACATGCATGTAATCTACTAAAAATGATTTTAAAATTTGCACATGATTGAATATTTACATCATAATGTGGATAAGAAACTATATATGCTGTTGCATATTTAGTTTCCCATACACAGTGTGTTTGTGTGGATTGCTGGCTAAGTTATTTAGATATTCCCTTATTCCTTCAATAGAGGACTTCAAATTGATTTAGCTGAATTGCCTTTCAAAGCTACTTCAATTTCACCCTTATGCAAATTTACAGTTCTCTCTCTTTCTCTCCATCACTCATCCTTTTTCTCCCTCTCCCACTTTGTGCCTCAATCCATCTATCTTACTCACCACACCCACATACCTTTCCTTTCTGCCATTTTACTCTCTTCAATCCTCCTTTTCCCTCGTACTCCACCATTTCTCTTTCCTTTTATGCAATTTTCCAATTTTTTCCTTAATTTTTTTTCTTTTTTGTCTTTCTAAAGCCCCTCTCCTCTTGACTGCATATTCACTCCAAATGATAGGAACGAAGAGACCTTGTGTTTGTACAAGTTTCACAGCGAGTTAGCCAGCTTGTCAGCGAAGTGTATGTGTTTGTGTGCTCTTTGGTGTGTTGGCATCAGCAGCAAAGCAGCGAATCATTTAGTTAGCCGCAGTCTGATTCTGGTTGTGTTTGTCAGGCCAACTAAGAGACCTTGACAACATAAATACAATCGCCATAAAAAGGCAGCAGCATTTTCACTTATGTACCTGGAAATTACTTCTGACATAAACTACATGTCAGCTTACACACACACACACACACACACACACACACACACACACACACACACACACACACACACACACACACACACACACAGGTTTGACATTCTCTAGTGTTGTTCTAGATGCTCACATATACAGATAAATAGACACAGGCCTGTCACATGTTGACAGGGAGTCTAACTAACCAATAAACTCAAGTAAAAACTCTAAGTTGTGCCTTTCAGGTATAAATATAATGTGTATTGTCTTTAAAGTGTACATATCCGCACTGTGTCCTTGCATACAAAACCCACACTCCATGCAGACGCGCACACGCATCCAGCCAGGTTCTCCAGTGTTGCCATACTGCATCTTTTACGGAGGAATCGTTAAATTTTTTTGCTGGATTCAGCAGTGGGTCGGACTGAGATAGTGTCTATTGATTTTATATTTGGCAGACTGCACCGTTACCACTTAGTCGTGGAATATATATATATATATATATATATATATATATATATATATATATATATATATATATATTACACCTTACTACCCTGCCTCTCTCACATGTACATCAGTTTCTGATTTTTATTCCTCTTTGTCATTCTTTTTCATTTTCTGCCCCTATCTTATACACTTTGATGTCTTTGATCAGTTGCAGTTATTTCCTTGTATTATATCTGAAATGCTTCTTTATACTCTTTTCCCAATTCATCACTCTCATCTTCTCTTTTTATCTATCTTATCTTTACTTACTGCTTGCATTTTACAAGCTCTTTGCCTGTTTGGGGTTCTTCCTTGCTCTTTTTATTTCCTCCATGTCATTTTCTTTATCCATTAGACTTTGTCCTCTGGCTCTCTTTACTCTGTTTCCTATAATTTTTTCTGCGTCTTTACTGCTCTTCACCACATCCAGTCTCTACCTCCTTTCTGCAAACCCTTCCTGCTTTTTTTCCTTTTTATAACCATTTTCCCTCTCTCCTCCCCTCTTCCCCACTACTTCATGTGCCCTAAAATTTAAAAAAAAATGTATTCCTTGTAATTCTCTTCCTCTGTTCACTTTTACAACTGTTTTTATTTATACATTTATTTTTTAAGAACCTTTTCTTTTAGGTCAATGCTTTTACCAACTGAACTGAATGAGTTCATTGTCTTTTAAATCAGTACATTTGTATCACTTTACAGGTGGAGAATAGCTTTCTTATTTTTGACATTTCGTTCATACTACGGTTGTTTCAGCTGGTCATGTAGCAGACAAACTGTTTAACCTTTTGCAGGCATGCTGTTCTAGTAATAATTGCGTAGAAAAGGAAGGCTTGCTTAAGTCTGCATATAAACAATGCAGACTTGGGCCAGAGCAGAAACTGTTTATTTTCCTCTAAAAAGAAAAAACGTTGCTACACTGGCCACATAACACTACAAGGATAAATGGAAGAACTTCTAACGTCAAAGCCCAGGAGCAGAAAAACAGGTGACTGAAGCATTGTTACCACCATGGTGTAGACACATCTGTGCAGAGCTAAGAGTAAATAAACTAGTGAAAAGTAATTAAAGAAAAAAATTAAAAGAAAACAACACCTAACACAAGCTACAGTGGTCCATGCAGGAGAGGACATTGTCTCTTTTCATGATGGTCTTTGACCAAAGTGCAAAACCAATTTCATGGAGCTATGAAATAACATTCAGCTTGACCATAATTTTAAATAAAGACACGCAACTGTAGCATCTAGTCTGCATAAGTTAAGAGATTAATAATGCAACAAAAAAAATAAAAAAATAAACGGGGTTCAACATTTTACCGGAGTACCGTACCGTGGTATGTAGTTGCTTTATGGAAAACATTTCTAATACCTGTATGCAAGTAAAACACAACACAAGCTACCACCGTATTTTTGTCTCAGTTACAATTATTACATGACATATGTTGTCATCCCCAATTTGAACGGTACAACTGTGACAGCAGCTACGTTCAAAAAATAAAAAAAGTTGGTCAAAACATAAACTGAGGGTTCCCATATAAAACAGACTGCAATATCTATCCAGACTTTACTCTAACCTTAACAAGTTAGATTAAAAGGTTTAACTTGACTTTAACAAGTCGACAACAAAAGAAGTTAAAAGAAAAAATAAAAACAAGTGTTGCAGGACAATAAAAAAAGCACAAAACTTCCAATTTTCTTCGTTGCAGTTCAACACATTCAAGAGTAAACAGGAAAGGACATAAAAATCGATTGAACTGGTCTGAATTTTCAGATTGTCTAACTGTGCGTGGTAATGTTCAGAAATTGTCAGTCCCAGGCAGCACTCGTACTGATGCCATTGTACGAAGAGGGAAAACTACACCCTTTGGCCACTTTAAGATTACCTGGTATATCTAATAAAATGGTCGGTGAATATGAATAAGATTCTATCATTATTTTAGTTGGCATATGTGTGATAGAAATTGAGTTTTGACTGTGAGTATGTACGCATAAAAAGTGCACATATAGTGTGGAGCATGAACATTGATATTTACTTTGCCTTTCTCTTTAGTGTATGTAGTTCAACATCTGTTTGAACTCATTTTCTAAGTTGAAAATCAATATTCTAATGCCAATTAAACTAATGAACAAGAGTAATGGCCTGTAACACTGAGCCTTTAGCCATTTTAAAATGATTTTTTTTTCTTCTGTCTTTTTTTCCACTCTCTCCAATCTGTAAGTGCTTAATTCTCTTTAGTTCAGTGACTTAAGATTTATATTTTAGAGAAATAATTTACAAAATTCTATGCAGCATTGTTTTCAGTAGGATATTTGACTGAAAATATAAGACGTGGAAGGTTACATTGCAGATTAAACATTATTAAACCTTGTTCGCCTTTTAAAACTAAAACTTATTGCATTTGAGACTGAGCTTCACAGAAAATCAGCTACATGGCATAATAAATATTCACATTCCAAAACAGTATTTGACAGCATCCCACCTGCCTAAAGATTAATTTGAAGGTAATCCTAAAGTCAAAAGGCAAGTCACTGCCTGCACTATGTACCTGCAGGACAAAGAAAAAAAAAACTTCAGGCACAAATCAGTGGGATACAGCCTGCTTCTCTTTCCTTAGAAGTTAAATATATATTTCAGCCTACAGTTGTTCTTAACCTCATGCAAGGAGAGGTGCATGTTTTGTCTTTAATGCTGATCTACGGTAAAATTTTTTGCTTAAAAAAGTAAAATCATTTTTGCTTTAAGAGAAAATTAAGCATGAATCAGTCTTTCTTCCAATTTAGGAAATAAGGCTTTTGTTAATCTTACCTGAGACACAAAAACACTTGGACCAAGATGAGTCACATATGCAGAGTCAGACAAAACTGAAAAAGAGGGGGTGAAAGGTTTAGGGAATGTTGAACAAATACCATGATGTGGTTGTATTTAAACAGGGCTGCTCCTAGGATTTTGGTGGCTCTAAACAAGAATTTGTTTGTGGTTCAAACACCAAATCATATACACTATTTACAACTGAATGAAAAGACTTATACAATAGAGATGAACAAATTAATAATCAAACAAATTTCTTACTTATGTTTGAAACAAAACAGATATCATTTGAATTAACTTATATTAGAAAATATGTATATGTGGATGTTTATGTGTTTAAAAAATTGAACTGAATCCCAGTTGGGAAAACTTAAATTTGTTGCTCGATAAAATTTTACCAACTGATGTGGAGCAAAACAAAAAATCACTCTCCAAATAGTTGTCATGGATATAAAATCTAATTATGGAGACCAAAACCGTTATTGAACCAGGCTGTAAATATGTTTATTTCTGCTGCGGAGTTGAACATTTTAACATGTGGCTAAATGGGTCAATGGACATAACTTGCTTATTTATTGAAAATATCCAGTTTTTTTTTAATGTTTTGCAGTAAAATAATAAAACTATAGTCTGTAAAGTATGGATTCATAAAAGGTACTTGGTTGTTTTTTTGTTTTATTTTATTACAGTTTAGGTCTGCTGCCTCAGCACTCAAGTCAAGGTTGCTTATAGACGTGTATTTGACTCTTTTATTTTTTTTAGTAGTTTCTTCTATCATGAGTTTTGTTAGCATCATCCTCCGTCATCCTCTGGCCTTGCCGGAGATGTCTCAAACAACACACCCACATCACTAATAGTCCATATTATGACTCTCATTCATAGCATGAATTTGTCAGCCAACAGAATGGCATCCAGTAACCCAGTAGCAACCTTTTGACAAATAGTGGTCATTTTTGTACCCTAACCAATATGGTGTCTAACTTTAACATGCAGAGCTCATAACCAAGCTATGAGCTACGAAACAACATTCAGCTTGACCATAATTTTAAATAAAGACACGCAACTGTAGCATCTAGTCTGCATAAGTTAATAGATTAATAATACAACAAAAGAAAATATATAAAAATAAATGGGGTTCAACATTGAAGTGAACTGGAAGCAGCAGTGAGAAAATAAATAAAAAGTATGTGTTAACATTAGCGTTGGATGTTTGGGAAGTATATTAAATGGACTATGTAAAACATTCGTAACTCTGTACCGGAGTACCGTATCGTGATATGGAGGTACTTTACGGAAAACATTTCTAATACCTGTATGTAAGTAAAACACAACACAAGCTACCATGGTACCATAATAATCTGTACCATGCATAGTATGCAGTAAAGCAATACAGTATGTACTGCAAAATGAATCACACTTTTGTCGTTAGTACTTGGCATGCTACTGTAGAGGTGTTGTTTTTGTTTTGATTTTTTTTAATACCAAAATGGAGTATCTTGTATTTATCTTAGACTCAAACCGAGAGGCAACAGACCAAATGAATTCATTTTTAAAGCGCCATCACATGCTTGTCTTCTGACAAAAGGCATAACTACTGTGTACGGAACTAATGAAAGTGCATTCAGGCCCGTGATGACCAGGGGCCGCATGAATAGATAATCAATAAACTCCCTAAAAGATTAAGCAAAGTCAGTGCAGCTGTTATCTTTGTGACAAGAATTACATAATATTCAAGCTTGGCTGCATAGAGATTTAAAAATAAAAATGCTAGAACATGCAATGTCATCTCTGATCCAAGTTTCTACATCATGGTGTTATACTTGATTACATTCATTTAATTAAAAGGTCCTTTTGGAATACTTTAATTGACTGTTTTAATTATTTATCTGAGGTCTTCAAATGCAAAGAGTAATCTTCTTTTGAACAAAATTGCCTACATGCATTTTACTTGCCCTACTGCAATTTCTGTAATTGGCCCTCTGATCAGAAGAAGCTGTTTGTGCTCATAAAAATTATGCAGCCTGTGCTGATTGGTTGTTGGCAGTGCGAATAAGCTGCACACTGATTGGTGGGTTTGCAGCAAAGCTATGTGTCCATTGTAGAAATTGTCTTTCCAACTATTTTTACATGTCTCATTTAGGCTGAACACTCGCTCTTTTCGACAGGTCTTGTACTTTCACGGTTGCTAGTAGTTGCTTGCTATTGTCTGATGTAGGAAATCAGGCTCAATGTTGAGCTCAAGTTAAACTCCAAATGTTGTTTATGTAGCATTTTGTTTAACGGCTGCGAATTTAATCTAGTGCCAGCTGATTCTACGTTGTGTTCATGGTTTAAAGTTTAGTTCTTGCAGGTTTTGGTTGTTGTGTTGCTGATGGGTTAGCAGAGCTCCTCGTAAGCGTGCCAGCCGCTGAGCTAAGCCTTTTTGAAACTGCCCAAGATTGGATAACCAATGGAGAGTACAAAGTTAAAGGCAGTGGGTAGAGGACAGTGCGGGAGGATCCCCTTGGGGGATCTGTCCCCGGTGCAGGTTGGTCCCCACCGGGAGCATTTCCTCAGCAGCAATGCACTGTGACCAGCTCCAGATCAAAGGTGCCTCAGGGTTCCAGCCTTAAGCTTTACGGCGCTCCCCCATCTGGACTTTGAGGACGTGGACTTAGTGATCGCTGCAAACCTCTGTTCTTTGGAGGGATAGGGCCATCTCGACTGTCGACCATTGTGCTGCCAGGACATGCACAGATTCATTGTACGCTGCATAATAACAATAAAAGGTGATTCTGATGTGTGGAAACCCGGGATCCTGTTGTATACAAAGATCAGCCATGTACATTGACTATTCACTTCTTTCAGAAGATTGTGGAAAGTTCCGACATCTCCTGACCAACCTGGAACACAGCATTTTCATCTGTCTGGCATTTTCTGTCCTCATAATTCTCAGATTTTCCTTATAGAAGTCAGCTGTGGAGCAGCGGTGGCAGTCTGATATGCCTTTGATCAGCAGAAAGTGGGCTAGTGTTTGCAAAGTTTTTAGGTGTATCCAAAGTAGTCAATGTTATATGTTTCATAAGACATTGCAATTTTTGTGATTGGATCTTTTTTTCTTCTAAACATTTAAACGGAAGTGATTTGAGTTCTACCGCTTGGTCTTCTGTATAGCCAAATTATCTTTATTTAACTATGCCAAGCTAAACCTGATTTTACAATGGGAGCTTTAACAAAGAAAAAAAAAACTTTTGTACATACAAGCAAATAATTTAAGTCATATATGATATGATGCATCAAGTTCTACCAAACTGCTGAGACCCTGAATAAGAAGAAGTGGGTATAGATGATGGGTGGATGGATATATTAAATACGTTGCAACTATAAATTTGGTTTTAATTAGGTTTCAGGTTTCAAAAGAGACAATTTTTTAATACTTGTCTCTACAAATCATCTTATGTGTTCCTTCATGATTCACTCTCACTCACTCATAAACTACTTTTATTATATGCACCATGGACACATGCATCTCCTCAACCCCTCCTCCTCCGAGAAGATCTGACCTCAGCCTGGTGCACCTCTTGTCTTTGTGTGAACAATTATGCAGTTCCAGCCAGTTATTACCAGTTTATGCCGTGAAGGATTGGTCTGACAAGCAGAGGAGGCGCTGAAGGATTTCTTTTAGACAACTATGTGGGAGGTTGTCTCAGAGGTTCTTGAAGAGGACATTGATGGCCTCACTCAGAGCATAAAGGCCTACATTAACATCCATGTGCTGAATGGCACACCCACTACAACTGTATGTTGCTCCTTATGTTGAGGAGTAAAATCCAAACTTAGTCTTTTATTACAGAAGGATGTTGGGTAACAGATAATCAAGACAAAGCCAGCAAATGCTAAAAGCAATACAAAAGGCCTGGTAAACAGGAAGTAAGATCAACACTGGCAACCAGGTTAGAAGAGCGTTTAGCAAAAGGCAGAAACCGTATGAAAACCAAATTCAAAATACAAACAGAAACCACCCAAAACCAACCCCTAACATAAGTCAGTGTGATAGCTGGCGAGTAGAGTTTATACGCTGAGCAGGAATAATTAGTCACATGTGCGGGTGATCAGCAGAGGTGAAGCAATCAGAAACCTGCGGTTGGAGAAGGCCAGGTAGAAAGCAGAGTGAGGAAAACAAGAACAAAAGGCAGGACAAGGACAATATTAGACAATGAAAACAAGACATACCTTAAGCAGTGTCCTCAACAACCGTGTCCTATTGTGATTTCCACAACCATTAAGTATTTAAGCAGCTACCCGCCATCTAACAGCTGGGATAGGCTCCAGTCACCCTGTGATGCTACACAACATGATGCGTGTACAGAAAATAGATGCATCCGTGTAGGTGGGTTTTATTTTTTAATGGCGCTCTGACATCAGATTTTGTTATGTTTGAGCTGGTGGCCTGGTTTTCAAAGAAAAAGTCCAACTCTTTACTCTCTACATATTTGCATCCACATTACAACGTCGCCCTGCCGCTATCGTGTTAACCCCGACCACAGAGTCTCTCTTTAAAGATAGACTGACTTGATTGGCCTCCCATGACCTTTTGAGCATCATTAATGAGCTCCTAAAATATGATAGCTTTACATCAGATAGGCAGTATGTCTAGATTTCTTGGCTCTGTTAACGGGGTTTAATATGTTAAATTCTGTCATTCTGCATCATTCTGTCTTGGCTTGTACAGACAACAACAGAGCACTTCTAGTGAGTTCTAGTTTGTGAATAAGTTTAAGTGTTGCTGACAAAGATGATAATAAGGTCATGTTCGGAATCATCCGGCTCTGTGCAGCCAGACCACGGCTGACCAAATAATGAAGTTATGCTGTGGATCGCGGTTGGTTTTTATAAAAAAGTCCTGATGAGAGGCGCTCCTCATCAGCACAGACTGGGCAGTTTGGTGAGGTGTTTTTTGTGGTCTGAAAGTTACCTTGGTAACTTCCATATTCGCGCCTTAAAAAGGATTACTTTACCATCATATGACATTTATAATGTCTGAATATATTGTAATGAGCAGTCTTGCGTTGGGGCACCGTCCTGAGACATTACATCCTTCCAACTGCCAGGCACATCACAGTGTTAATGTATCTTGTACTTTTGTTTCCTGTCTTAAAGAATATTATTGTCACAGAAGAATCATGGATCAATTTGTGTAACCATGTGTTAATTCTGATGACAGTAATATTTGGAGTGGTAATGCCCACAATTAGTGGTGTATTTGTAATATAAAAGAAGGATTTGTGTGTTTCTACAGCTCTTGTACCTTCTAAAAGCACACCAATTTATCCATTTTAAGGCTGGTAAAGAACAGTTTTAAAAGAACTGTTCCACACTCCTCAAAAGTATAATTGTGTACTACTCAAGTTATAACTTTGTACAACTTTTTTTTTTTCTGTCACATTTTACTCTCCTCCAAAGTAACATGTTCCTTCTCTTTCTGGCATTTCTCATATTGCTAATTTCCATCTTTCTTTACTTTCTCTAGCTCTAAAGCATTATCAAAGACATTAGTTGCAGTTTATTGGCTCTTCCTTATCATGCCTCAGAACAAATAAAGAAACAGCGTCTGACCAAGCAATCAAGCAGCAGCAGCAGAACGCAGGGATCGCTTTGAGCCTTCTGGTTGTCTCCCTAAAACAAATGAAGCCAACAAGGCCACAGCTTACATCCGGGGACAGCTTGTTGCAGATAATGCTCTCATTTGAAAGGAAATTGACCCTGGGCCTCGACTCGGCGATGGGATAAGTTATTCTAGCCACACTACATGTCCGACTTTATTGGAACAAGAAAAAGGGCAGGAAAGTGAAAATAAGGATTAAAATGGCATTGCGGTAAGGTTGCAGAAACGTAGGTTGACTAAAGTGCAGGACGAGACAACTTTATTTTACATTACTGGCTGCTGACTATAGAGAAATATTTAGCATGATACAGGTCAACTTTAACTGAAAATCACTCTTTTTTATTTTTTGTTTTAATAATTTTGAGTTAATTTTCCCCAGCCTTAATGGTCCATGCAATATCCAATTGTCCAATCCATCTTCAGCAGCTTTTTTTTTTTTCCTAAACAATACATTTACTTAGTTCCACCAAATTTCACATAATGTATTACTGTTAATAAAATAGAAACCTTCTTAAGATGTACTCTTTTATATAATAAGTATAGCTAGGACAAGGCCTCCTCTTGTCACTTCAATACTCTCCTGTACCATGACACTTTGGTCCTGCTACAAACATGCACTCCTGTGTTTGATTCTTGCCTCGTGAAGACAAGTTCATGGATGTTGTGCCTAATACCTTTAATTCAGATACTGCGTTCAATTATATTGCCCAAGGAGGAACCTGTGTTTGTGTTACACACTACCTGGCTTGCAAGCCTCACGGAGCTCACCAAGTCCTAATTTGACAGCTAACAGCTGTATGAAAAGTTGGCCAACAGATGCAGATTAGAAAAGTATGCAACACTTCCTCACTATCTGGATGTCTACACCTCACCAGTGCAGATTGTAACTGCTTTTTTTTGTTTGGTTTTGTTTTTTAAGTTATCTGGATACAAGCTCATTTTGGATGGATAGGGCTTTCATCACTGAGACCGTGCCACTCGCCACTTGTACATGTTAAAGGTACCACTATGGGAAGGATGTATATGGACATTTTGAGAGAGCCATGCTACCATCAAGCAGTCTTCTATTGGGAAGGAAATTCCAGCTTATCTACAAATTGGCATGTTAAAGGGTCACACTTGGTTCTCATGAACAATGTATGAATTAGCTTGGTTATTTATTTATGTATTTTTCCTCCTCCGACTTTGAAGTTTTGTGTTTGTATAACATAGAATTATACTGTAAAACCAAGTCTTTGAATTAGTGGAATTACATGCATCATATATTAATTTAAAAAACCAAAAAACACAATTTGAACTATTGACCTTCTATTCACAACATCCGTTTACTGCTTGTTCATCCTGAAACATTCCCTAATCATAAATGACATCACGGTATTATTTATTTTTCCTCACCTGTAAGCTTTGATAATGTAGAATGTAGGAAGAAATGCATTTAATTACACTTTATTCTGTGATCAAGAGGACAGTAGTTTAGTAGCAGTACTCTTGGTTTTTCTTTGGTGCATATTAATGCAAACATGTCCAGGGGATAATATGTCACAAGCCTGTGTGAGTGTGCATGTATTTTTCTTGTTCTAATGTGCCTTCGTATTAAGTCTTCTAGCCAAGACGTCATGTTTAAACAGAAGAGCCGGTGCATTTAGAGTGTTTGGATAAGCAGACGGGGCACGCTTACAAGATCCTCCAGGGCCAAGGACTCGGTGATCCCATCGGAACAGTGCCATCAGGACGCCCTGCAATGCATCACATCCATTACACTGATAAAGCCTTGTATATCCAGCCAGAACAAGGCTCGGTTTGCATTTCTTGTTACAATAGATGGTTCCAGAGGTGTACGATATTGGTGTCAAATGATGTGCTGAAAACTCTCAAACAAAAGCCACTACAGTGGTAGAAATCATATCCATCACTATACACCTGTAGACACATCAGCTGTAAGGTGAACAGTGTCCCGTCATGGCTCAACTGTGTACTATTTAAACCTCTCACGCAAAATATGTGTATGTATATTTTCTTTTTATTTTTTGTTTTCTATTAATTAATCACCTAAAAACAATTATTTTATTTATTTATTTGAGGGATGTTGCTTCTTAAGCTTCTGTCAGTCAGGAAAGTGGAACTGCTGAGCTTCACAAGAATTGCAAAAATAAAGATTTTTTTTTTTTTAAGCACTTATGCTATTGAGGAGCTTGCAACCACTGAGATATGCTACAAAGGCAGACAAGTGAACTTGAGTGATAGATTAAAGTCAGGGTAACTGTCGACACAAAAGTGGCTCTTCTTTCAACATGGCTGCATCACCATGGAAGCTTTCAGTGATAGGGTCACGGTTTACCAAGCTTTTTATTTATTTTGCTTCAAATTGAATCACCAAATTTTAAGAGCAGGGTACATTTGGTAACAAATGTATGAGAAATTGACCAGGCCATCCTCTTGTACATGGCCCTTTAAAATCTTTGAAATGTTGTGAGAGCTTGTGAGTTTGTCTGTGCACCGTCCCGGGTGGTTGTCATCCCCACGGAGTCTTGAATCTTTTTCCCAAACCTGTGTTTCCAAGACATCATTGGAAATGGAGTTAAATTTGAAGTTTTCCCACCAGACGGGGGTGGGCACTCAACTCGATGACACGTGTTTGACCAACAAAGACGGTCTTTCAAACAAGCAGCCATCTCTGAGTCTTCCAATACACTTCCATTCCTTTTGTAATATTTCTGTATAAACGCTGTTGTCAGTGCAAATCAAAAACAAGTTAACTGGATCATCAGACCATTGACTGTTGTTCTTTTGTAATTAAAAAGATTATGATAATGACTGAAGCACAAAGAGGATCATCATTATTGTCACCTGGGGGGTGGTGCAGCTGTAGGAGGTGGGTATTTTCTTTCTTCTGTGCTGCGTCAGTAATATCACTAGAAACGTCCTGTAACAGTGAAAGAATGCCAAGAGGTTATGGATTGTGGGAGTCGGGTCTTTTCCTTTCTAATCACACCACAGTTGTTTCAAATGTGACATAAAAGCCAGTCTTGAACAAAGAAACCAAGGGTCCCTCAGTTAGGGACAATTCTGTAGTACAATGGTGTTTAAGAAGTTTGGAAAAATTGAATATTACAGTTACTTTGCAGGAGAGCGATTACTTCATCGGTTCATCTGTTACATATAACCAGGGCTGATGCAGCTTGTCCCAGATTTGACTTTGGCTTGCATGTGATATCATATTTCTTTAATTTTTTTTTTTTTATGGCTGCAATTAAAGTAATATTACTAGTCTATAAACTGACATGCTTATTGTATCAAAATATAAGGATTTATGCACAAAACTATGTAAAATCTGATTTACGTTTTATGCATTACATTTATTCATTCATTGAGTTATCTCCAAACTTATTGATAGATCTTAAGTGAAGAGAAATATACTCATATAAACAGAATTATATATACACATGAGTCAAAACTCAGATAAAGCAGTTGTTCGTAATTACTCCAACTCCTTTTTCAATATTATTTTTAGTCAAGTTTTAGTCAAGTTTAAATAATCGTAGCCAGGGTGTTGTCTGTCACAGACTGCCTGACGCACAGCTGCAGGTGTCCAGAAGTAAGATTAGATAGCTGTCTTTTTTGTGTGTATGTTTTATTCCGTCTGACACTGTTTAGAACATAAACTACAGATATTGGAGCTGCAGGAGGTCCACACACAGTAAGCAGAAGGAGATACGAATTGTAAGGCTGGAGTTGGGCCCAGCCAGTACAACGCGTCAACCTGCTCTGCAATGCTGACTGCAGAGAGATTTGTCCTTGCTTTGTTTGGATCAGCAGGAACTTCTGGTACCACGTAAGTCATATTTTTAATGCCTTTTATCTGCATCCCTTGCAACCGAGTGATATGTTAGAGTGAGGTGGTCTAAAAATGTAAAGGCCAATTTTTTTCTCTGTGTATGTGGAGCAAGCAGGGTGTTCAATTCTTTTTGATGAAGTGGGGATTGGACCTGACAAATATCTGAACAGGGACGTGCTGTAGGATGTCTATTGAAAAGTGCACAATAATTGTGTCCATGCTTGGATGGTATAATAGCCCTGCAACACTGATGGGACCATGTTTCTCACAGAAGCAATAAATACAGACTATGGCAAGGCGAGGGAAGTTTATTTGTACAGCACAATTCAACAACAAGGTGATAGCTTTACAGATATTAAAACATCACATATACACATTTAAACAAAAAGAAAGAAGAAAAAATAATAGATAAAATCAGTAGTGATCACTATGGAGTTCAACATTCACTCTCTAGGCTTAACTGCATTTCTGTCTCACTGCTTATGAGCTTTAAGCGCTATTAGAAGTAGTGTCATCACCATGGAGCTTAAGTGGAGGTTATCTACATCAATTTACTGCCAAACAACACTATGGAAAGACATTCGTGTATGTGCTTGTTGCTCGCGTCTATTTTTCTATCCCAAACACTTCTGGTCATTGCTTAGCAACTGCCACTGCTGGGGTAGAACTTTCCTTTGATCTTGTAGCTGAACTCAACTGGGTTCAGACTTGAAGAGGAGCAGATTTCTGTGTTATTCTCAGTGAGGACCTTATATCTAAAAGCTCCTCATCTATGTGTTTCATGTTTTGCAGCCAGCGCTTGTACATTACTACAAGTGAGTATGATGGAGCAAACACTGTCAGAGACAAATTATATCCATGTTGTTGATCTCAGTTTCTTAAAATACTGCTGTTTGTCACTTATATTGATCTCTTTCCAGTAGCGTCTTTTTCCTTTCATTTACTATATTGCTTTCTCTCAAATCAATGGGAAGCGTGTCCTTCCAGCATGGTTACAGTTTCCAGAAATGCAGAATTTAAAAAAACATCATAGTGAAACTCCTCAGTCTCTAAAGACATGGAGGTTAAGTTCCATTAATAACACTCCCTAAGGTTTATTATTTTTCATTTTCTTGCTTGGTAGCTCTCTAATTCTATCCTCAGTATGTTTTTGATTCTCTAAAGTCTCCCTTCCACCATCCACACAGAAAGCTATGCAATTATTTGTGTTTTCAGCATTAAAAACTTTTGAACTGTACCAAAATAACAACGCTGTACAGGTCTCTGGAACCCTTTTGTTTGGCCACTAAAACCAGTGTTACGGTGCACTGCAGGTGGAGCTAGAAACACTTCAATTCATTGATTGGTCATCGAACTATCGACGTGGCAGTAAACACAAGATGCAGGTTTTAAAGTCTTTTTCCAAACAAAGCTCAGCATGTCCACTGTTTTCTCAACTGAGTTGCATTTATCTAAGTCGATTTTTATTGACTGTACACACTGTGTCACACAGGTATGATGTTATGCTGTTACGTAGCAAAGGTAGGCGCGGTCATCGGCCAACACACCGGAAAGTTAGATCAGGGATTAAACTCATTTACTCATTAAATCTGTACGGTAACGAACCAAACTGAGCTGTACTCTTCAGGGGAAACGTGGCTTTTGTTGCCTTTGCCAAAATGTTCATCGCTGTGAGCCATTTCCTTTGATGTTGATGTGTGATGGTACTATAAAGTTATATAACTGTGATACGATAAAGACGGAAATCCTAAAGTTACCGGGGACATTTATGTGCCAAAAGAAAAGGATGGGAAAGTATAAGAGTTAGACACTCCTTTATAAAAGTGATAAAATATCCCTTAAAATGGATTTGAAGCTAATTTTAACGTGGTCCTTTGTGCTGCTTTTAATGCGTTGCGTTGTAAAATAAATATATAACCTCACACACTTGTACCTCTATTTTTGTCAAGTCCACAGCTGGTGATGGTTCCCCACTGTGAAATAGCCCTTCAAAAACTGCAAAGTGTTACCTCACTCACTGTTGAATTCTCTCTCCACCATATCACTCATCCCCCGCATTGGCATAAAGTTGATTATATGCAGTGCAGCTAATTCTTTTTTGTACTTGGTCACAGCAATTGAACGTAATGTACATCTTAAATGTAACATAAAGATGCAACTTCTTTGTTCTGCTGAGACCGCAAAGTCAGTAATTAGCAATCGTGTCTTATTTTATGTTGACTATAAACTTTTGATTATGTTCCATCACTTTATCAATGCAGAATTATTCACATCTGCATTTATATTCATCTGAATTGAAATTTCAATACCTGATCTGGAGGATCTCTCAGACAGGGAGAGCTATTCTCAAAAATTATTTTACCCTGGAGATCATGATATATTAAGGTGGAAGGCAGAAAAAAATGATTTTAAGGAATTTTATATTCCTTTGAAAATTCTATTTACGGCATTTTGCTGTACTAGACTGTGAAAATATTCTTGTAAACAAATATTGATAAACAGTACTCGGGAATAGACAAAATACTGCAGGAATAATGTTAGTATTTTATCAAGTTAAGACAAGTAATTTCCCATTCTCATTATCTTGTACTGTAGCTCTTTTAAAAACAAAAAGTACATAAACATAAGTAACAAGAGTCTGTAAATGCCATTTTTACTGCTACTACCAGTACAGATACTACATATATAAACATGAAAATGTTGGTGACTTATTTGAGATAAAGATCACTAAAACTTTAACTTTAGGTGTACCAACAATGCAACTGTACTGTTAAAACTCTTCACAGATGTCTTTTTAGCTGAAATTACCACACTGGTAAAAATCTAAAATTAAAAGTACAAACATTTCGGTAAAAAACAGGCTGGTATTGTGCTCTGACTCTGTCACATCTGTTAACAGACCCTCAGTGTAGACATGATTATCTGTTGTAGAAAGTAGAGAAAATGGCTCGGAGGCAAAAACAAGACCAATGAAGTTCAGCCATATGAGTACAGGAAACAAAAAACAGACTAAATACAATGAAAGGAGAAGGGCAACGCGGTGAGTGACACTGAAGGAAAAAGGGACTGAAAGGGAAGTGAGGAAGCCCCAATGATTGACATTCTGTCTGCTTTGTGTTTCAGCAAGTGAAGTTGGAAATCAATGGTCTCCCTTGGCTAGCCATGGTGAAAGCCCATACCCCTTACCTCTACCTGTCTTTAACTCTTCCCATTTGTTTTTGTCCAAAAGAAATCTTAACATTTAAATACTCTATTTGCCTGCCATATACTTGCTCACTAGCAGTAGAAACAAATTTATAACTCTTTGCCTTTTTTTCCATGTATTGTATGGCAACATCATTTCTAAAAATAAAGTGTGTGTGTTCGATAGTTTTTATAACATCTCACACACAAAAATCTAACACACAGCATTGGGAATTTCAGAGGGACAACGCAGATGTGCTGCCGTCCAGCCAAACCTCGGTGGTTCAGAGGTTTTGCAAAATCTTAAGGCTGGCAGCAGAGATGGAACTGATCTTTATTGCATTTCTGAAACTACTTCCCTGAAAATGGCCTCATGAAGCTTTTATGCATTTTCATATGATTAAACCATTTATACAGGAAATGTCTATGCATTGATGTTGATGTAGTTGCAGAGACATGCATAGAGACACAGTTCTGAAGTTGGGAACTAAGCAGAAGGTGAGTGAAGGATCAGAGAAAATTGCTAAGAAAAAAAAAGAAGAAAGAAATGCAGCTTTAAAGAAACAATTAATAGACTGATAGGGGACTGAAAGAGAGAGCAAGTGAAGTGTTCGTTAACAGCCATCTAACCCCTGACCTTTGTAATGAGCAGCTGACTGTCCAAATCTCATTCAGAGAACAAGTTATGTTCCTGCTGGTGCTAAATGGCAGTCCGTGGACAGACAGATGGGCCACAGAGAATAGATGAAGGTGTTGGGCAGTGAGAGTGTGAGGTTATATTCCATTAATGGGAGCAATACAATATACTAAATGGTATTTAGCAGACATTTTTATGCAGAATGACCTAAAGTACTTCATTGAGTGCTTTTATTTTTGGAATGGGTGTTCCCATTGAAAAAGGTCCCTTGATCTTAAACTTCTCAGAAATGGAGTACTTATCTGATTGTAGGGTCAAACTATTGGGTCGTCCATATATGATATGCAATACACACTTTTTAAGATTAGTTTGAATGTAACAATATAGGCAATTGTTTAATTCCAGTATGTTGCATCTGAAGCTCTTTTGGCATACAATTCAATTCAGTTTTATTTATATAGCGTCTATTACAACACAAGTTGTCTCTAGGCGCTTTCCAGAGACCCAGAACATGACCCCCGAGCAATTATTACATAAACAATGGCATGTAAAAACTCCCCTTGCGGGACAAAAACCTTAAGAAAAACATTGGCAAGGAAAAACTTGCAACAGAGCGCAACTTGGCGAATGGCGAATCCAAATGCCATATGTCCATATTGCAAAATTCTTTTTACCACTTCCTCGACAAACGAAAGTAAGAAATGGTTGTTTTTTAGCTCTACAAGTAGACTTGTACATTGAGATCATGTCAACCTGTGAAGGTCACAGTAAAATGAGTTGGAAGGTTTCAAAATAATTTTAGAAGAAGTGGGTTTTTTTTATAACCTCAACCTTGTGTAAAAGTCCAACCAAACGGGCAGTGCTCGGAAACGGTCAGCTTCTTAAATGTTCCTAGTAAGCTGAACCACAGCTTTCCGACCTTGGTGGAACCCTGAGGTTGATCTTTCTGTAGCCCAGAACACATGGTCCAGCAGAAGGAGGAGTTGAGGCAGTCAAGCAATCCAGGGTTCCAGTAGGTGTGTGATGAGAGGTTTTAATCAAGATTTTGATTAATATAACTAAAGAAAAGTATAGATAAGTTTCCCGTATTGTACTCTTACCCTTTCCTTATCTTAAAGTGTAAATGATTGCACTTTTTCTTCCTTCTGATCTGTGATACAATCTACTTTGTTTTATGATGAAGTTTACAGATGAGTTAGGGTTAGGCTGATGTCACCCTGAGCTGTTCCTTTAAAAACAGTATTATCAGTTAGATTTCTGGGGAGACCTCTGATGTTCTTAAATATCACAACTGATGGCCAGAGATTAGAAACTGGATATTTGATTGCCTACCCTTTTTGTTTTCTCAGATTTACTCACAAGACGTTATCTTGAAACCATCTTCCCTGACTCTGGCCTCTTCCTACCCCCACTTTTTTGCTCTCTTGCATTCCTCTTCCTCTTCTCCTTCACTTCCACCTTTCTCTGATTCCCTTCATTTCCTCGTTCCAGAAATCAGTCAGCTTGTAAGACTGAATGGCCCTTATTATGGCTGGAGCCAATGGTGGATCTAAAGGAATCAAAGGTGTCAGGACCTGGCGGATCTTTTCACTGCAACAAAACCCAGAGGACATAGCGTGACCATGCCAAAATCAATTTGCCCTCTATTCATCATCTACGCCTGTCTGCATAGGCTTTTCGAGATGTCTGAGTTGTTTATCTGTAAGTGTCCATGTTGATCCAATTTTTTTTAAGCATTATTTTATTTTCAATGCAAAGGGAAATTTACTTCAACATGAGAAAAGTTAACAGAATAAATACATTCACACACACACACTGAGATGACAACTGAGATGAACAATCCTGCTAGTTAAGCTGGCAGCACCATCAGGAGGGTCATGTTTTGTCAAAAAGGGTTGTTTTTTTTACCCATAGCCAGTAGACCTTCCTTTAATTTGTCCTTTTTTGCTCTCCCTTTATTCCTTTTGTTCCTCGATACATTGTCTTTTGTTCGGTGTTGCATCATGCCACTGCCGTGCTGTTGCATCTACCCTCATTAAATTTTTCACATTCAGGAAATATTGGCATGATCACTTGAATGTTAGATTTTCAGAGGATGTGTTTATGAAAGTCTACTTTAAACCGTATCCATGAACAGTGACCCGCTCTATATGTAGATCCTCTACTTCACATGTCTGTGAAATTAGTTGGAATTTTTATATACTAACTGGCTTCTATTGACGTTCCAAATATTTGGCATACACTGTACAGTACAGTTGTTAAGGTTAGACTGCTTCAGTCTGCACTGCTTCACTACGTGCTGCTGTACTCGGCTCAAATATTCAATCCAGTGTTTATCCAGAACACACATGGTGGACGTCGGCCTTCAGTGATGGTCCAGACAGCAGTCCCATCGATTGGTAAGACAAACTGCCACATGCTCTCAGCACTGGGGGTAAAATTGCTGATTGTTATAACTTTAATGAACTGCCTTGAAACATAATTAGCATTGTAAGAAGTTTATCATGCTTAATCTTTCTTTGCCCATTTCCTTTACAACTGCTCCATTGCTCCATTACTTTTTATCCTTTTTTTTTTTTTTTAGATGTTTTCCTCTTGGTCTCCTCCTACTTTACAACATAAAGAGGAAGAAATGATAATATCATTATTCAGCGGGCCACACACAAAGACGCAACTGTGGCCCCACACACACTCAGTGATTAATGACAACAAAAGAGCCTTTTGGTGTATGCAGATTTTTATCATTTGATGCATTAATCTCTCTCTACCTTCCGTCCTGTCTTGAAATCTAACGCAACAATAATTACTTTTCTGGCAGCAGTCGTAGAAAGGCATATGGGGGACGAAAGCAGCCTATTTTATATACAAGGGCAGAGAATTTGAGACAATACATTTGAGATGGGTCATCTATTTTAAAACCAGATATAAAAGTAGACAGAAATTGTCAGCTGTTGTGAAAAACTTAATTTCACCTTTTTCTGTGAAAGTAGAGGATTCAAATGAATAGATATAATTTTAGGTGTTAATAACAGGAAGTAATGACGGAACCATCGTGAACTAATTCATCGAATTAATCTAATACTAAAATATGCTTCGTTGAGCAGAAAATGCTGATATTTGAGGGGGTTAAAAATATCTTTTCTTATGTCGTCGAATCTCGTTAGCGAACAATGATTCATGGCTTTGAGAGATTTGCCTTTAAATGGCCTGAATAACTAAACATCAGTTGAAAATGTAGGTTTTAGGCAAATATTAGAATATGTTCGTCCTTGTTAACAAAACGTTCCCCCATCATCTCAATCCATCATTCATCCATTTCAGCAGTGCAATGCCTTCACCAGCTTTCAAGGTGCATGAAAAGGGCAAAGTCTTACCAAGGGAAGACTCCAGTAACGGCTAAAACAGCTTCAACATTTGACCAATGCAGTTCAATTTGAAGCCTTCATCAGTGTCATAACAAAGCTTTCAGAATCGGCAAGTATGAAACCAACTTACCAGTCATATATGCTTGCCAATATGCAATTCAAGGGATAGTTTGGGTGCAAGTCCAGTTTTACAACAGCTGAGTATAGTTTTAAATTATATTTAATTATATTTGTATTTCAATTATTTAGATATCTAAAAGGTTAGAAAGCCATAATATGTAAAACAAGTATGTAAAACAAACTGCATAAAACTACAAGAATATTTAAGCAGCATTTATGGAGAAGTCAACTTACATGCCTTCAGAAAATACGTTTTTAAATTAAACCAGTCCAAAATATGAAAATATGTTCTCTGATAGGAACGTGACTGTGTTGTGTGGCGATAAATTTGTCGTGACATCCATTGTGAGGAAGATGAAGGCCTATTTGTAATATTGCTTCTTTCTTTTACTCTCACTAATGATGGTTAACTTTATTTAATATTTTCAATACAACATTTAATGTACTACATTCAATGCTGTGTTGTACTTCTACATCAGAGCTCTTCAAGTCCAGTCCTCGAGGGTCACTGTGCTGATTAGTTTAGATGTTTCCCTCTTCAAACAGACCTGATTGGATCTACATGAGCTTGTTATCAAGGACTGCACAAGTCTGTCAATGGCCCACTAATCTGAGCCAGGTGTGTTAGAGCAGAGCAACAGCTAAAATATGCAGGACAGTGTCCTTCGAGGACCGGACTTGAAGATCCCTGCTCTGTTTAATCAATGGAGCATTACCGTTTACATGACCAAAGGGACTAGCGCAAAAGGATGAAACATGTGGTCTGAGATGTAACTGTAGATACTGTTTACACTACAGATACTGTATTATAGCCTGGGAATACAGCTTTCATGACTAAGAAAACTTTGCATTGACCACACTCCACTGTAAAAAATTAGCGTTGTACAAAAAAACATTAATAGCCTAATAATGGGTACATTATGGCTTCAAGCAGCTCTTCCCTTTCTCTCTCTCCATTTCAATGAGGGGTGAGGCAATATGGCATTGGTGCACCAGCTCAGCTGTCCTCCTTCCATGGGTCAGTCTGAAGGCATTCATGTCGCCAGAGTTGAGGGGAAGGAAGACGAGTCTGGAGGCATCAGCCATGTAACATAACGTAACACACGTGGGCGTGTAGCGTGACTTGTTATCCCTACATCTCCAGGATAACATCCGCTGTCAGGAAGGTGTCATTTTCACCTGAGTGGAAGCAGCGGCAGTAGAGAGCAGTCCTGTGCTACAGGTAGACAGTGATGTGGGCACTGTTATGGTGCAGGAGCGTGTTCACATTCAATCTAGTTTTGCAGGAGAGCGGTTCGGGACTGCAGGTGCCGCTGCATGTCATGGAACATATATGGCCCGCTTCTGTCTGTCGGCCTCCGGTGCCTGTCTTTACTGCGATTAGCTGTTTACTTGATACACTCTGGTGACATCATCAACAAATCCCACCCAGGACCCGCCACCCTGCATCATTCTGATTACATCAGGCTTGGCCCGCCAGCAAGTGTACCCTCTGAGGTGAGTTATTGGTGGGGCCAGCTTGACACAAGACTCCATGTCAGTTGATGTAAAAGGACTGGCGACAAACAACATTCGGGTATTAAACATGAGGAATCCAGTGTAAAAGAGGCTTTCGTTTCAAAACCCTAGTTCAGGCCTTGTTGTTAGTGCTGGCCATTTCTTTGTGTGAGCATGTGGCTGTGGCCCAACAATGTTCAAAATTCCCCTAGTAATGATACTAAACTAGTTTTAATAAAAATATTGAGAACCTTTTTAAAGCTACGGTAAAATTAAATTTCTGGTTTGGCCTTTGACATTAATATGACACTTCATATTAATGGATAAAACCTAGTCACCCTGAACTGCTAATGGAGTAATGAGTAGAGGTACAAACATCCTGTAAGTACACACACACACACACACACACACACACACACACACACACACACAAGTGTGTATTATATAAATCAGAAACGCTTTCACAGGAAACATCAGGCTTTAGAGCTATTAAATGGACCAACTTGGGTTGAATGCTTGTAAAGGCTTTCAAGAGTGAGAAAAAGAAAAGGTGTTTCTCTATTGTGTCAACTTGTGTGAATGAGCTAAAAGCTCAATTCTTGCAAAATAAAAATGTGAGTCTCGCTTTTGTGAGAGCAGGTTTTTTCTTTCTTTTTCATGAAAGCACAAAAAAGCGAAATGACAATTCCAGAAATGTGGAAATTGATGGTTAGCCACAAACCCTTAAGGCAGCTTAAAACAATCACACACTTGTTCAAAACACAAAGATAAATGATAATTTCAATTTCACATCTTTCTGTCTGAACAAGATTGCATTACAGCTTCTTTTTGATGTGTGCCTGGGAGGTTGAGACCAGGTCTTTAGAAAAAAAGTTTTGATATACTCTTTGGAAGTTTGGATTCAAACTCATGAAGATGCAAAGTACAGCCTCTATTTTACTGCAATGACGGTCCAGAATGATCCACATCAAAATGCTGTCTCTCTCCTCAGAAGAGGAAAAAAATACTTTGCCCTCCCATCTAAATGGAAATGTATCTCAGGCACCACTACTTTTTTTTCATCCATTACTTTCCATATCCTTTTCATTTTCTTTGTCCTCCTCTTCCTCACCATTACTGCCGATACATTATTATGTTACCATTAACTTAGATAAGTAACCGCTAATTCTTAATGAAAAACATCTTATATGAAGTCAGATTTTTACGTAAATGTGAAGAAAAAAACACAATAAATGATGTGAACAGACTCAAAACAGCATGTTGCTACACTAGGTGGCGCTACACGCCCTTGTACATTGATATTTTTTCAGGTAGTTAAAACAATTAGTATTGATGGCTTTTATTTAGTTTTTACCCACAAGCTCTAAATTATTATTATTCTTATAGCTGTATGACAAAACTACATTTCAAACAATTTTTTCTGTCCTTGAGTTTACTCTTATGGTTCTTACTTTAGTATTACTTTAAAAACGTTTTGGTTCAATGTCAGAAAAACTGTGAGACTTTGCTGCAGTTGGCTTCAACAATCATCATATTGAGTCAAGTTTGAAACAGATTTTGTGTTCATGTTCATGATTAATTTGCTGGAGACAAGCCTGGTACATCAGCCAAAGGCTAAAGACCAATCTCCAACACCAATACTTAAATTAATTAAAAAAAAACTAAAAGAAAACAGTGAAATTAAACACAAGTCAGATTTGTATAGTTAAATGAATTCCTGGTTTCTATTAAGTAAAATGGTTATATTTGTCCTTAGTGTCACTGAGAAGATTTCAACTGGCTTATTATTTCAGTAGTTCTCAGTTCCAGGAGTTGTGTTGGATCAAAGGCAACATTAATTTTAGCTACTTATAGTGGTTCAAAGCAAATTATTTACTTACTTTTTTTTTAAGCTTTGAAGATCCCCCTTATAAGAATGGAGTTTAAGTCACTTTTTCAACCCTTTGTGCCTTGGTGTCGGCCAGTCTTTGTTTTTATTGTTTATTTTTCCTTCCGTCATTACTTTCTTGTCTCCTGATCATGTCTTATCTCTATATCATGATGTGAGCCAGTTTCATCATTGAAAATGTTAAGTTATACACAGTAGTAGATGACAGATGACAAGGACAGGTGTTCACAGTTGAGGCTCGTGGATACTCCAGAAGAACAGAGAAATGTGTTCTTGTTGCAATATCAGAATCTTTACGCAATGTGGCCGTGTTAAAAATCCAACAGAACTTTAGGAGTGGGACACAGCACAAATCAATGCAGCGCCTGGCGGATTGATATGTAGAGACATTTAAATCTCACACAATGCACTGTGTCTACTTATACACACCACACATAATTACTTTTTAATACATGACATTTATTAGTGTTTGTCTCGAAGTTACTGATATGTGACATGTGAAAAAAGATTCTCACTCACTCGTGTCAGCCCCTCTCTGATCTAACGCCTCAACACAGCTTTAATCTTGTCATTTTGTAAACTCCAGTGAGTCTTTTTGTAATATATATCCGCATGCGGATATATGTGGATAACATTTATATCCACACTAGCGTTTTCAGCAACAACCCTCAACAAACTGTGTTTTTGTTCTTGCTAGTGTGAGAAAAATAAAATTTATTTTCAGTTCTTGTAGAATATGCAACAACCTTTATCTTGCATGCTCTTTGCAGACACTACCACCAAGTGACACTTCCTAAAAGTAATAACATGCACCTTTAAATGAAATTTGATGTGTAAAATATATATTTCAATTACTTCAATCATAATTATTCTTATGGATTTAATTTGTAGACATTCTTTAAGATGTTTATTATCAAATCCATATTTTGGAGCCAATGTGGAAGATGGGTTACATCCTCTGAAATCAGGATCATCGCAGACAGGTGTGTGCTCTGATGGTTCAGCCGTGTACTCGGTGATGCTGTTAGGTTTCACCAGACTGTGAGAGTCGTTTGAATAGTAGTTGATCTGAAGTTGAAATGATTTTTAGTGGATTAGCTCCAGAACTAGACATCAACAACTTTAATGTCTTTGCAGGATTATTGTTCTATGTCTACTCGATTATCTGACTGAAAATGTCTTATCCATCCAATGGGGTATTGTTTATGAAATAATGTATGATTTAACAAAAAAGAAAAGAAGTGTGGGACATCAAGTCCTTCTCTGTCTTTGAGTATAATCTTTTATCTAGGTTTTTTTTCTTTTTTTTCGTAACATTTTGAGATATTGGCATTCTAGGATTTACATTATGATGATGCAGGTTAGATAGGGATACATGAAAATTGTTATTCTCATTGTCCTATATTAGTTTAGTCATTTTTTTACTGTTATTCTGCCTGTGAACGAGATGGGTAAATTCATCAAGCACTAAAGGTTGTTTTGTATTGTTTACAGTGGTAAAGAGTAATGGAGTACACTTAAGATGGAAAATACCAAAATGAGAGATATAATCTGTGTATATAGGAATAGGAAGTCGATGGGCTCCTTCATCCCATCTCTGATTGTGTAGCGGAAGAATGGCTGACTGACATAGACCAGTTTTTAAGTGTAGTTGTACATTTTTGAGAATGTCTCACGAATGACCTGTAGAGAGGAGTTTGTGTTTTGCAAAAATAAAGGGATATCATCAGCGTATAAACAAATCAAATGGTTCCAGTAAGTATTTGACTTCCTGCCAGAGGTTCGGTGAGCAGTAGAACTGAGAGATGATACGTTACATGAATTATCTGCAGCAGCTTTTCTTATCCTAAAACCCTAAATCAAAAAACTGACTGGTATAGTGTTGAAGCAGAATTCCAAAGACCTGGTTAACATTTCATACTTATGACCTGAGATTGGGGAGGCTCTCACTCAACTGGGATCAATAAAAAAAAAATCATTGATACCTCACACAACAATTATTTGAAAATGGACAAATAATCACTTGCAGCACACTTAAAATGTGAGCATGAATTTGGGCTCGAAATTGTGCTGAACATCATAGCAGGCCTCGATTGAATGTTTGATGGTCAAATACGTGACGTGAATTCGCGTGACAAAACTAACCTTTGTTCACCCCACTCTATTTTTTTCCTATTTCCCTTTTTGGTTCATAGATTTAGCTTCTCTTTACAACATTTACAGGGATTTGCAGAGAAAGTATTAATTTTCTGTGGGTGGCTGTTTCAGAATTGGCATCACATTTTCCTTAAAGGACTGTGCTGTACTTCCAAACCAATATTCTTGCCTCTTTTATCCTTCTTTTCCAGTCGCTCCTTCTGTCCTCCATCTGTCTCTCTGTTCCTTCAACCTACATTTAACCTGCTTCCTGTCTCTCTTCTTCTAGGCGTCATGCTAATCATGCTCCAGACAGTTCTATGGGTCCCCAATAGCTCTTCAAAGGCCAGGCATTTCCTCATTGTCAGCATGAGGACCTGTCAATCCTGCCTGCATGCATTCTACCTCAGTGAAGGATTAATGCTGGATTGGAGACGGAGGGAAAGGATGTCATAGTATGAAAAGAGAATGAGATTACCTGAAAATGGGGTTCACAGGAAGCATAGCAGTAGTGTTGGTGCCATGGGTGGAACTTGAAAAAATCAATCACGCTGGTGGGGAGGAGTGTTTTTGTTGTGAATTAAAGGGGACTGCGTGTTCATTACTGTTAGAAAGATGCACATCAGAACTTTTCTAGTATCAAAGTTTTGAGTGGGGGTGGAGCCCCCACCCCCCACCCCCCACCCAAAAAAGACAAATGCACTTGGGACCATTTGACTACTGGAGAGGATTTAAAAATCACGTGTTATCTTGCGATTTCGATTTGAACTTTTCTTCCATTTTGCCAACCCCTCAATCTGTTTCACTTCTTCCTCTCCGCCCTCTTCGTTTGCTTTCCCACCCAGCAGGAGGAACAAATGAGAGGTGCAGGGTCTGTTCCTCCCCGTCTCGTTCTTCAAGCGTGAATTAAAGTTGCATTCTGTGCCGCCATTGTTAGGCTAATAAGAAAAAGTTATCTTCAAAGGGTTCGAGTTGAGAGAGAGGAGAGAGCCAGGGGGGATGGGAAACGTAGTGAGTGTGCTTGATGGAGGGGTGTGGGTTTTAGCCAGGGTGTAGTTTTCATTTTTTTTTTCTTTCTTGAGTCCTAATGCGTGAAATTACACCTGCCACCTTTCTGTCTGTGTTTGAGTGCACATAATCAAATGCTTTCCTATTCGTGAACGTGTGCATCCTCATACAATAACTGATGCGCATCGTGCACAGCAGCTATGTTGCAGTCACACACATTGTCCAAGTGTGTGCTGTCTAAAGCTATTTTTCTGCAAACAGGGTGCAAAAAACACTGTATTCTTATTAACAGTTCCAATTCCTATTAACAGTCAGTCCCAGATAGCAAGTTAATTAACTCTCTGCCCTCCTTTTCCCCTGGCTATCAGCGCACAGGTAGCCTTTCATGTTGCCACGGAGAGATAGAGGGAGGGACAGGAGGGAGGGAGGAGAGGTGAGGAGTGAAATGGAAGTAAGACGAAAGCAAGAGGTGTAACGGGGAAAAGAGCCAGAACAGGTGATGGACGAGAGGAAAACATAATGGAAGAAAGAAAAGGATAAAAAGCAGAAAGAAAAAGATGGGGAGGAGAGAGGTAAAAGGGGGAATGAGGTGAGAACAGAAACATGAGCTAAATTGGATTTGGATGGTGAAATGCTGAGAGGGTTGTAAAAGTGGCAGATAAGTTGGTTAGAATGTAAAATGGGTAGTGGTTTCTTCTGTTGGAATTTGTTCTTTTTTTATGTTCATCATTTAAACACTTTCTCAGAGGGCAGCAGGAGATGAAACAAGTAGGACGAGAACAAGCCAAGGATCTTGGAGTAAAACTGGCGAGGTTTTCATCGCTCTTGTTCCATAAACATGCCGCTATGTCCATCTTTCCATGTTCTGTATGAAGGGTTAAGGTCACCAGCAGAAAGCCAGCCACCACATGAACTCAGCACCTAAAGTCAAATGTTTCTATTTAACACAGAAAAACAAGACCATACATCTGTTCATGCTTTGGCATCTTTCAAACATGTCTTGATTTGGTATTTGAAAAAGGACGTCAAAAATGTATTTTTTTAAAGACCTGCAATTCTTTTCTTTTATCTGACAACTTAACATGTTGACCGAATTTGGTCACAATAACTAGGACTAACTATAACTATAACTATAATAAAGGCAGGAATGCTACATTTGTTCAAGCATGTTGATGGATAAACCAAATGTTCTTGCATGTGTTATTGCTGGTCATTTCAGTTTTCTTAATGTTTTAACTTATTCATCAGCTTTTCAACTGTGACCATAACGATTCTGTTTTTTTTTTGTTATTTAAAATCATATGTCATAGTAAACTCAGGGCTATTTACTTGTTTAGAAGAACTGAGGCCTCTCTCTTTAATTTTGCCACTTTTTTACTTTTATTCCTTGCTTTTACTCTGCTCCCTTTTTTCCCCATTAACTCTGTTTTCGACTGGACCACGATTATGCTGTCAAAATGACTGATTTGCTTTAGCATTTGAGACACCTCGCTTGACAAACCTCGAGGGCTTCAGTGGTGACCAGCTACTCCTTCTGTCATTCTCCAGGTCTTCTGCCTTGGCCGCAACATACTCCTCCTTTTATGCACTGGCATGTGAATCCAGCATCCTCTCCCTCCTCAGCCATGACTTTGTTGTGTTTTGCAATTCACAGTAAGAATGTTAAAATTTGAAGAGGGGACATATGAAAATCCACTCCAGGGCTAATTTTGCTCTTTAAAATCTTAGCCGTTTATACACTAACACCAAATTACCCCTTTTTCAGTTGTTTTTTCCTAAGAAAAGACGAGAGTATTGCAGCAGGTCTCACCTTAAGTTGTAGAAAAGTTCTGAAACTGAAAGGCAGTGTAAAGTACAGATTTACACATTAGAAACGGCTCTGATGCTCAGTAACGTTTGCATTTGATCTGACGGGAATGTTTTTTTTTTTCTGTTTTCATTGTGTGTTCAACGGTGCCAGTGTGTTAGTGTATCCATGTGTTGCTGTGCTTGTATATCTCAGTGTATCCCTCAGGCCTTTTTTTCAGGATCAAGGCTTTCATGGTATCAGCTCGAAGAGGTCGTGACAGCCAATTAGCTCACTCTAAATTGATCAAACCATCTGTGTTGGAGTGTGTGCACATAGCCATGTGTATGTATATCTGAATCAATGCTCATGTTTTATCGGCAAAGCCATTAGTTTTTTCATTGAATGATGAGTGCATGGAAAAAAAAGCTTGAAAATATGGAAATGTGTAATTCAGTGAATAATGGAGTAAAATCTGTGGAAGGCATGCATGAATACAGACACCTTTCAGAAGCCATTGTGAGAAATAATTTTGAAATATAACGTAATTGTTATCATTTCATACATTTGCAGATGTAGAATATACTTTTTTATGCACAAAGTACAAATGGCATAATTTTCTTTTGCCCACAAGATAATTTTCAACGTTTACATGACATAACGTGCAGACGCCGTAATAATGTTGCGCAGAATAATTTTCTGCATAAAGGATATAACAATGTCATAATCTAAAACAAATGTTGTCTGAGCTGAAATGTAGACTAGCAGAGCTCCGCTGGAACCTCCGTGACTGACTTTGTTGTCCTAAACATCAGAATCGGTTAAAAACTATCACATCCACTATAACAATTACATGTAGTCAATGGGATTACAGTGGGTCAGTGGGTCTTGCTTGTCCACAAATAGCTGCTCCAACACACTGGCTCAAATGAGTGACCGACTGGCAGCTTTGTGCAGAACTCAACGACGAAGTTGATGCTGATCCAGGCATTTGAATCAGATGTTAGACGGAGCAACATCTAAAATCGATCTTTAAAGATTTGAATTTGATTACTTTAGTGACAGTTTAAAACATCACGCTATTGCACTTTATTTGTGATCATTAAACTATTTGCAACTTAGGTTTTGATTATTCTAAAAAAAAATTGGGGATTTATTTGTGTTCTCGCCAGTAAATTGTGCGGAATATGGCTCAGGCCATAGTGTCAAGGTGACGACGGGGATGGGTCAGACACGGCGAACAGGCTTGTCAGCGTCATGAAAATAGGTTAGCCTGGTGATAAATTCAGAGATAACTTTCATGAATCGAGGAAATGTCGTCTCAAACTGTGTTGATGTGTGACACTAAGTACAAGGATTTAGCCACCAACTGCTGAAGTATCTTAGCTCACGTAGACATTAACTTCTGATAACAAAAATGTGTGGAGGACATCAAAGTACCCGGCACATAAACCGTTGTCTGAAATGATCTAATATACCAGCTATGTCATTATAATCTAATAGCAAAGTGTGCAGGTTTAACTTATACTTACTTCAAATAACATGTATTGAAAACTTAAAAGTTGACCTTTTAAAATTTGTATTGTTTAAGTTTGCTTTACTAAGAATTTTTATTTTTAAAATGTAATGTTTTTGTATTCATAATTGATCATCTTAATTCAACAATGTTATTATTTTGCAAACCACAATCAAAAAATTTAATTCTTGATTAATCATAAAAAATAGTTTTTTTTAAAGTTGAAATTACTCAAAAAGAACTTATATTACAATAATTTTATTTTTGTTTCAGCTTTTTTTAAACAAATTATACAAATGTAAACGATGAAACAACATATTTTTCCCCCCAAAACAGGCACATCTCAATGTACCTAAATGACTAATTAATTAACAAACTATTAAAAAGTGCAAAAAGCATAGGGAACTGAAGTATCGTTGTATATATGTTGTTAGAAAAAACAATCCAAATTCCAAGAATTAAAGTGTTTTAAACAAAGTGCTCAAATGCAGAATGACACAATGCAAAAACATTACACTGAGAACATAAACATTCATATTTTTATCCACATATTTGCATGACAACTTGGACTACTCTTTCTGCAATAAATCATTTTTGAGATTGTGTAAGCAACTTTCAGAGGTTTTCCATCATCTAGCCCCATCAATATTTTCTGGATGAAGGTAAACGTGTTGGCAAGTTTCCTGGGGTAGTCCAAATGCAAGACATGCATCAAGCCGAACAATAATGCAAATGCATCAGCCAGCCTGGGAATGTCACTGATAACCAGGTCATCTTCAACAATGACAGCAAGACTTGAAGGAGTGAAATTCACTGGACTGGACTCAGCAGTGCTGTCAGAAACCATGGAAGGAAGGCCCTGCATTATTCTGGCCATAGTAGCCAGGGGAAAGTATGATTTTCCATATCTTTAAGCTAAACATCTATCCGTATTAAAACACAATTACCAGATTAAACCTTCCAACTGACAATGTAAACGGCAGTAAAGGATTTTCTTTATGTCACATGGCCATGAAAAATGTAATCTAAGAGCTTTATTCCAACTCATCTGGCAAAATAATCATAAACATTACTTAATAACAACACATTTTCTTCAAATCACCCAACATTCATGATCAGGGAAACAGTTTTCTTACATGGAAGACAACATGAGAACGAAAACCGTTAATGAGTCATTAGCTGGCCACTGGCCGCTCCAAGGAGAAGCAGAGGGAGAAGCATGTTTGCAGGGAAGATAAAAAGCTCTTGTCACAGTGTAGTGCTGTAAAGTTGGTGTTTTTTTTCTCAAAAGCTTGATAGAAATTCTGCTAGGTGTTTGTTTTTTCTCCACCTCAAACAAAGAAAATAGATCCCAAAGTCTAAGTTTACAACTGCCAGGTGAAGCCTATGATGTTCTCTGCTTTGAGATAAATGGCTGAAAGCTTTACATGACTTGTATGAACAACAGGTTTCCAGCATAAAAACAGCTGGACAGCAGCCTCACAGCAAGTAAGCTTGTTGAAAGGTTATTTTATATTCTTTTAGGTCATTGATGAGAGTGGCCATCAGAGACAGGTATAAATTTAGAGTCAGACCTTACTTGTGCCCAGATCAGCATAACTCACCTGGGAATGAGAAGCCTCCATGACATCTCCTAGTGGATCTGAAGGTCAGTACATGCTGCCTTCTGTCGGTATACAGTCATGAGACGGGGTGTGAGTCTAGTTCAGAGTAGAACTGGTTTCGTAGGTTCACAATTATGGTGGAATTAAGCTCAAACCCACAAAACCAAGAACAAGACAAGTTAGCAAATTCACAAATAATTCAATTCCATTCAAATGTGTCGTAGATCATTAAATTCAGTCTTGGGAACTTTTTCTTTAACCAGAGAACAAGCTCCTTTTTGAAGAGTGCGATTACAAATTAATGATTTGTTAAAACAGCATGTTATTGGTGAATCTAAAGTCAGTTTATAAATATACTGTAGTTTGGTCAATATTGAGGATGGACACAGAAAAATATGCAACAAGAAGCAAGAGAATCAGAATTACAGTTGGTTTTTACCTGCGACTTAGTTTGAAAAACGAGCCATTTCTCCAGGAAGTCCCTTACCACCTCCTGTTTCAACTTCCTGCTCATTTGGGTGCAATTAATCTATTGTTCCTTGCGATGACAGTATTAAACATGTTCGGACATGCTTATTTTATACCAAAAACTTGCTGTGACAAAGCTGTGATAGTAACTGTGTTGTTGTGATACAAGGTTAAATTCTCCAAACAAAAATCTGTTAAAAAATAAAGTTTTTATTTTAAGTTTACAACATAGGTCAATTCTTGGGTGGTGATCAGGTTTCAATAAACTGAACTGAGTAACACCTTTACCAACTAACCTAGATTTGATTTATATAATCTCTGATAAGTGCTTGTGGCCAAATGTAGACCTGCATATGCACATGAAACAACAAAAAATAGTCCACAGAGAATCAGATAAATTAGGGACAAAAAAAGAGAGACATATTTGGAAAAGACTAACTTTCACAAATACTAAAAATTAGTTTCCTTGTCACAGCAGATACCATTGCAAATACTAATAACGCTCACTCAACTTCTGTACGTCACTCCTGGCTGGCATTTACTTTCCTCAGACATAACTTTATATTTGCTGATTCAAACAGGATCTTTGTTGACTGGACAGCATCCCAAATGTCACTCTGCCAGTTTATATAATAACATCAATGAGAGGACTCGAGTAAAAAGCACCAAAAAAACACAAAAAAAACCTATACACACATTTATACACACTGAGCAAGCTGTTTTGATACGACTTTCTATTAAGAACCAGCAAATATCTAATTGCATTCATAGCACTCTAGAGATAATTATCTTTCACCTCACACTGTGAATTGTGTCCAGTCCGCTCTGCGATGTTGTGAATTTGAGAAGCTGCAGCTTCGGCCTCTTCACCTTTGGAGGGGGAAAAAAATGTAAATAGTTTTCAAACATGTTTGTACATGTCACTACATTTAAAGTGCATCGTCTTGGTAGCGCTTTAACTGGGTACTAGTGTTAACTTTGTTGTGGTTAAAAGCTGCTAATACTAGATCACACATGTGTAACAACATATTAACACGATTCGGGTGGTGGTAAATACACATTTAAAGAAAAAAAGTTAAGGTAATGTTAACAGTTGCCTACTGTAACTGTTATATTTATACACAGTTTTGACAGACTCGTTTCTATCCAACGTGAACCTTTCTCAGTCCTGACTTTTTTACTCCATTAAACAAGTCGTTAATACCGTCAAATTTGACAACCAAAGCAACGTAAGAGACGCATGGAAGTATGAGGCAGGCGACGTTTGACAACGCTTGAAATGGACCTTCCTATTTATGTACGAAAGGAAGCAAAATTGGCCTTTAGACACTATTCGAATCTCATCAGAAAGGAATTCAATAAGTGGGGCAGGGGATAAAAGTCAACTAGTAACAGAAAATGTAATGTCATTTCTTCACGTGTCTTTAGAGAACTTTAAGATGATGCTGATAACACCTCATGATGATAGAAAGGTAGAACTTGACTAGAACCCTGAAAAAATTCTGTAAAAGTCCTATTTTCAAAACTGAAGGATAATCAGAGTTTGAAAAATGTGTGAAATATGACCGTATAACCTACTTGCCGCATCTATTTTTCTTTTTCGTCTCGTACATAAACACTCATTCACATTACTGTTTGATCAAATGCTGACACTCAGTTGATGACACTTCCAGCAGCAAGCGTTGCAGTAAATTAAAAAGATATATATCAAAATAAATCAACAGATGAATAAAATATGAGCATAATAATAAATAAATAAGTGCATATATTAATAAGAATGAGTCGCAGATATCAGATGAATAGAAACAAATGCCAGTCTCGCCTACGCTCACAGTGCAGATGAAAAGTTACGGTGTGTATCTGCTTCTCTGCTGGTTTTAGATTATTTCCCATGTAATATTTACTTATTTAGACAGCTGGTTTTCTGAAAGAATACAGGTCAAAAAGTGTAAAAGGTGTGAGAGACAAAAGTCGACTAGAAAAGGATTTTTGTAATACAATGCATAACGAAACACATAACAGTAGAAGATTTGGAGTAGGGGAACAGCAGGTTTAAAAAAATAAAAGTGCACTATTCCAACAATACGATGAAACTTTAACCGATGCTCACATGAAGGATAATACTGCACAGGAGGTCATTAGTTCTTGTGATGGAAATTTCTAAATGTTAACTTTTAAGACTGTTGTGTAAACAGTCTTAAAGTTGTGTAAATGGAAATGTGTGAGGAATATGATAAAACAATGGAAAAGTTAAGATAATAATGCTAGTTTAATTCATACGGAGAAACCCAAGAAGCCACTTGATACAAAACAATGCAGAATCCAAGAAAACTAAGTGTTTGAATTTCACTGACTATTCTTTTCTTTCATAACCTACTTTCTAAGATAAGACTGGACTTGTTGGTAATTTGGTACAAAGTATAAATATGTAATTCTACATTCATGGTCCCCTTTGCAATGTGAGCGATGGCCCAAGTTTTAACTGTAACTGCAAAGCTTCTTTGGAGTCATAAGTTGCAGCTGAACAGGTTTAAATATTTGATGTTTTCCCTCAGCTAAGAATTTATGTTTCAAGTTATTAACTCAACATCAATTTCTGGTCTTTTTATATATATATATATATATATATATATATATATATATATATATATATATATATATATATATATATATATATATATATATATATATATATATATATATATATATATATATATATATTGCATTTCCTCACAATAGTTTCTGCGTTCTCTCATGGTACTTTGCGTTGCCTCGCACTAATGATGTGGGATATATTTACTCGTTAGTTCATGCGGCACTGTGGACACAATAATAGAGCACCCACACCCTCGGAAGAGGTTTGTAGTTTTATTTTGGGATCAGGCTGAAATAAAAGATATTCCAACTGTGCTTGCTGAAAGATATGGGTTTCGTGTCATTTTGAGACTGCATTTGGCAAATCATCATGTAAATGCACTGACCAACAATGATGGATGAATTACTGAATTTCGGTTCTGACAATAAGCTTGTTCAACATCGAATGTGAGACATTAACATTTAACTTTACCTGATAATATTGAAATGGTATTACAGCATGATTTTATTAAAGATGTGACCATGACAAAAATATGTAAAAGATTCTACACATACTTTAATCTGCAAGTTATGAGTTCAGCTTAAGTTACCATGGTGACTAAACCTCCTTAAGACAAGGCTGCCTTTGCTGCTGAAATCCTAACTTGTGTCCTTACAGACACTGCTAGCCTTCTTATTCTGCATCGTAGTACACCCTTCATTTGTAAAACTCAAATACAGAAAAAAACAACCTAAAAAACAAAATGAATCAATCAAAAAATTTAAAGACAAAGAGCATCACAAAACTGATGGAGAAAGCAAAAGACAACACGATGTCAAAACTTTCATACCATAACACTTATAGCAAGCCAGTTAAATATATTTTAGCTCTAGTTTAAAGATGTAGAGAAATGTTCCCTTTTTACTCTGTTTCTGAGTTCACAGAAACATCTGAATGCAAGGCCTCTACCCATACACCACCTAAGGCATTCCAAAATAAGCTGATCACCGTGGAAACGGGACAGATTGGTGGTGATTGGTCACGGTCGTTATCATTCCTGTCAGGACAGGTGTGAGCGCTCTCAGTTAAACTAGCTCTTGATTGGTTCAAACTGCCAGGAGGCCAACAAATCCCTAATCAAGCTGTTAGCATACAAAAAAGAGAGACGAGATAGTTGAAGCAGGAGGAAAAAGAGAGACGGGGGGGGGGTGTGGAGGGGGAGACAGAAAGAAATTGGAAATGAGAATGTTATTAAGATATTTGCAATAAGAATGAGTTGGGAACTGCACACCCACACACACACACACACACATTTTTAAAACTTTCATCTCTATCTCAGTTCTTTGCACCTTTTTCCCGACAAAATGCACACTGAAGCATTGCTTCTCCGCCCAGATGGGCGAGTGTGTGTGTTTGCATCTGTGCATGAGCTAGTATGTATGAATGAGTTGGGACAAAGACAGATGGTGCTATAAACACCCCGTGGCATATTCCCATTCATGCACACATAAACACATGCACATGTTGACACAGAACAAGAAGGACAGTCACTGAGAAATGTGGTTTTTGTGGTTTTTGATTTTGGCTCTGAAAATGGAAAAAAAAAAACATGTGAGTGGAGACAGTTAGGAGACAACAAGCAAATTAATGATATGGTAAATATCAACAATGTCATTTAGTGATGTTCCTCATTAAAAGTGCTTTACTTAATGTTCAGTGCACATATTTTATTTTACATTGGGTATTCCCATCTACTTTTAGTACATGGATGTGATCCATTCATTAACATCCACGTATTTGGGTTAAGGTCATGGGAGTGGCACCCTGAGCAGAGAGGCCCAGACCCCCTCGTTTCCAGGTACCTCCTCTTGACTGTCAGTCCCTACCCACAGGTGTAGGTGAGGACTTGTTAGTCTTGTCTTTTAGCTTAGCTTTTTAGGAACAAACAAGTTCAGAGTCTGCATTGCTGTAGAAACCACATCAGTCTGCTCGATGATCCTCAGCTCTGTTCTTTCTGTACATCTGAACAAACGTGAAGACTCATTGGTCAAAGTCCCATACCCCCTTCAGGATCCAAAGGTATAGAGCTGCTGTGGTGTTTCACAGCCAGGACAGAATGGTTCATGGTTCCTCGTCATTCTGACTCTCTTCTCTAGCACTCCTACATAGACTTGGCTGGCAGCAGATGTCACCTACCCAAGGAACCCTTTCGCCCTAAAACGTTTGAACTACCTTGGTGATCTTGGTGGCCATGGTATCAGGCTAGTCCATTTCAGAGTCCATGAATTTAGGTTCAACAGTAAAAGATGCATAAGTATGACTGAGAAAATCCTCCTGAAGCACTGCTTTCCATCCCTGAGGATTCACAGACTTCTTGGAGTCAATCAGTAGTCGCTTTCTATGGTCTTACCAAACTCTAACTACATCTGATTTTGGCTAATGTTCATTTAAACTGCCAGTATCCGTTAACGTGCAGTCCAATCACTTAACCAAGCTAGATGGAGCTTCTTTACCTGGACAGACACTGTCATCCCAGTATCCACCACCAGGTTTGAGGATCGCTTCCACAGCATGCACAAAAACATTGCAGCTGCATCTCTGGACAACTGCCTCTACAATGGTGGCGTGGAACATGGCAAATTCAGACTCACAAAGAAAAAAGCCTGACTCTCTGGAAGGCTAACTAAAAATAAAATATAGTTCTTGTAATCAGATATGTTCTTGCATGCATCTCACCCGTTAAGGTCTTTATTTTCTTCTGTTTACCTTTCTGCTTTCTATCTACGTGCTTCTCTTTTTGGTTTTCTGGTTGGCCGTCGTGATGCCCAAATTAATACTCAAAGTCAAAGTTTTGACTTTTGTGTATGATATGCAAACACCTGTTTGGATATTTTTTGTGCAGGTGCATAATTTCATTTGTGTAGACACCTAAATTATTAGGTGTCTACAATTATTTATTAATTATTTTATCAATCTGTGTTTTTGTTTTTAATTGTCACTGGTCTTCATTATAAAATGCGTTCATATGTCCTTTCACATACTTGACACTGTGTGCTACATGTTGCGCACATGTTTGTATCTGTAAAACAATTTAAAGAGAAAAGAGTAACTGAACACCTCACAGGGTGTCCTGTTATCTGCGTCCAGCACACATGGAAAATGCTATTTCTGGAGCAAATGGAACAGAAAAATATATGTTGACATCAGGCGGGATCATTAGAAAATTGTGACCCCAGAGGCAAGTCCTTCATGCAACCTAAAGACTCGGCTAAGGCATCACTATCCTTTAACACCAAACAAAAGGGGAGACACAATGAAATGGGAGAAAAAAGGAGGTTTCATGCACAACAAAGAAAGGGATATGATGTTTTTGGCGAGTTGGCAGATAAATGTGCACAGATATGAACAGAGATGCAGGGGAACACTGTGTGACTAGTTCTTTATTACAGGCCCTAAATATACCATTAAGTACACTGTCTTAATGGACTTAATGAAAAAGAATATTTTATGCTAATTTTGTGTGCTCACACTTGTGTGTATATGTGTGAAAGAGACCATACTACTATGAGTGAACTACTACATCCATCCATCCATCCATCCATCCATCCATCCATCCATCCATCCATCACACTCACCAGCTGGCCCCATGCATGTCATGTCTTGTCCTCGTTATTTTTTCTTTTTCTTCTTTTATCATCACACACCTACTATCTTCCTTCACTCTCACTGTATACATGTTCAAATGTCTAATTTGCACTTCATTTCAGTGTTAGGGCTTCCCAGTTGTTTAGACTTAAAAAAAAAGAAGAAAAAATGAATAATGTCTAGCTGTGTGGCTGCCAAAATCAAAATCCCACAGGTTCAGGAACAATGAGATTAATCTATCTTTGAAGCCATTTACGTCTGGTGTTTAGTCCTGGGTGATCTGATCAGAAGTGTACAGCTTTAAGTACTGTTGTAAAGACATTTGGGACACTATGAAATTACTATGAGTATATGTACAGGTGGACTGGGACTCACGTGGTGGTATCTCGTTATATATGTCTGTATCTCTTTATATTGGTGTAAATTGCATCCTGAATCTCTCTGAAACACAGTCTATTCACTGGATATATCTTCACCAGAGGATTGCAAAACAAAGCCAATTAAAATGTCTATAAAATCTATTGAAATAAATGTCACCCGAGTGAATTTGAAGACTGGCAGTGTTTAAACTCTTGACAATATGGTTCAGTTCATAACATGTCAACATATTTTTCAAGTGACGGTGATGGAGGAGATCTGGTTTGCCTCATTTAATATCAGATAGCTAGAAGCATGGTCTTTTCATGGTCTATATTTTCATGTCATTATTGCCTCTATTTCCTCAAGTAAGCAGCTATCCTTTCAAGTTTGAGGCCACATTCTCTCACAAATATCAAACAATTGGAGTTGCCTAAAGAACTTAATAAAATAAATCATCCATTCATTGCTAGGAGCAAATGAAGCAAGAAAGGAAATGATTGTCAACAGTGGGATTTGTACATATGTACATATTTTTATGTTGCTGGGGAACAGTTTGACCTTTTCCTAACAAAGCAGCAGAATCCATTGTTGTTTGAGCCTGGTAATATTCCTTCAGTTTGTTTGATATTTTGTCACGAAACATCAACATAATTAAAATAATGTCCATTACTTGTAGTGGTAATATAAAAAAACACAATAAAAGCACATATCTACATTTACTTTCAATAAACTGAAAGTTTCATTACTAACTGTATTCTCATGTCATACATGATCTACTTCCCATATTTGTGTCCATTGGCCCGTGTAAAATGTCTCTCTTTTTATGACATTTTCCAACTTTAAAACTTTTTTTTTCCATCTCCCCCAAACACTCAATGGGCTGTAATTCATTGGCGTTTCAATCAGCTTTTATAAGTCTATATAAAGCTGGTGGATGGAAAACCATCCGTTGTCACTAATGTCTTGATCTTATTCTTTTTTTCCAGACACCATATTGATAAGAAACAGATGTTTCAGAAGTAGCATTTTTTTGTAAGAAATGAGATTTCGAGATGTATCCAGGACATTTTTAAGAAGCCTCAGACAAATGTGTATATATACAGTATTTTTAATAAAATGTCTGAATGTATCTGAACTTTCATCTATTTCTTTTTTCTGTCTTCTGATCCCAGCCAAATATTCTGACTTATTAGATAAAATCCAGCAACTCCAGACCTGGTGAAAAAGAGACAGAGACGGCGCGTGACATAAATAATGGATAAATGGATTTCTGTTCAGTAGCTGTGTCACAGTCAATCAAATCTGTAATTGATTAAATCAGTTTAATTCAGCTAATCAAGAGCTAATCTGGAGATTATTGTCATGATTAATCGCAGCTGTTTCAAACTAAGATATTAAGTGTGATATGATGAAAGATAGAAAGTTATAGTTGAAAAATCCAGTTACTCATCTTTGCAAAAGGGGAATTCTGTCGCCTGAATGGCTCCACTGCAGAATACCTTCAGTACGAGACAATCTGGGGTTTGGAGCCCGGACATTAAACTTCAGAGATGCTGAGGAATGACCTCAAGACAGCCACTCACACAAAACGTCCTGCAAATCTCTCCAATCAAAAGCAACTTGGTATAAAGGAATGCCCAAAAAGTTCTCCTGAATATCGCCCTGGTCTGATCCAAAGATGCCAAAAACATCTTCTTGAAGTTATGGCTGCCAAAGGAGGTTCAAACAGTTATTACCTTCCAAAAGTTGGCTCACTTTTCCTCCTCCACCAATGTGAATGCTGAATTTAAATGTCCACTGTAGGCACATCTATTACACATCTAATAATTTGTGCTTTATTCATTTAAAGACATAGTGTTCAGTTATGTTGTCTGATTCCATAATACAGTATTAATATGGTTTAGGTCATTTCTAAGCTGAATCACAATTACACCTCAAAATCATCGCATTAGTAATGTTATAATTAATCTTTTACCTTTGTTTGTTCTGGTTTCCAGACTGTAGATGGTTGGTCCTAGAGTCGAGTCTTGGAAAACCTGACCTGGTGATCTGTTGTCATTTTTAAAGTTTAGTAGTTACACAACACCATTTGTAAATAAAAACTCCTATTTTTGCTTTGATTTTGTTTCACTCAAAATCCTATAAACCCAAGATTTTGACTAATTATTATTTTTTTCTCAATTATCTATGTTTTTTATTCTGGGAGGGTATGACAATTACTCTTTGCTTCGTCGCTGATAAGAGACTCTATGGACATCCAAACCCTCAGGCGTTCGCTCACACAATGTTATAAATGCTGCTTTCACTAACCTCAGTAACGGCTGTTTTATGGAAAGCCATTTGTACTTGTGTGGTATTTTTGAACGTGCACTTCACTCACTCTCAAAGTGTAGGAAGAATTGTTGGAATGGCATTCAGATGTAGTCTTCTTTTGTAACAAGCAGTGCCTGTGAGCTCTTCTAGTTGGCAGGACGATGTAGATGCATCACAGAAGAAGTGGTGAGAATTTCTCACCACTTCTCTGTGCTCCTGGAAAGCTTTCCTCACGTTTTTTTTCCTTTTTTTTTTTTTTAAAACACTGTGAAGACATTCCCATTGTCGCTTTCTTCTTTGATCTGTAATCACAAGAAGAACGATGTGGCTTTGTATTGATTTGTTCTGTATTGCAGAAAAAAGTCAAACCCGTGCCAGCTGCACGGACCTCTGTACATGGGGTACCTGCTCAATCACTTGAACGATCTGGCTCCGGAGGCCTACATTTTCAATGAGCCTAAAATTAAATTTGACTCTTTAACAAAAGGTATGATTGAAATCTACCATATTATACATTAAATAGGTGAAAATTGCAAAACTGCAAGAATATGTTTTATTTGAACGATATCAAATGATTGTAAGAAATTCTTATTGACATTGGAAACGTCCTTTATATGGCATTTCCACATATTTTACTCAAGAAATACATTTGATATTACTGGTTGTTACCAAGATTTTTACATTCAATTTTTTTTTTTTTTTTTAAACAAACAGCTTCCCCAACCATTTCACTTAAATATAGTATAGTATAGAGGTAGGTTGGTTTTTTTTTTTTGTTTGTTTTGTTTTTTTTTAAATGAAAATCCGCTTCTCTGTATTATCAGCTGTTAGCCTGTTTTGGTTTTCATCTACAATGTGTGAAATGGAGCTAAAAAGCCTTTCGCTTTCCACACTGCTGCATGGTGCCAAGAGGTATCTATCTATCTATCTTGAGCCAAAGTGGGGAACCATACTTTATTAACCCCCCAGTACTGCAATGGGTTGTCCTCTCGAGCAGCTGTGATCTCTCCAAGGTAGGTCTCTAATTGAATGGAAGCACCCACTGGTGCATGGCTCAGTGATGTTGGTTCTTGCTCACTTGCAATTGGGGTCCTCTTCTGCTCAATGAGAGACTGCAACATGTAATACCTGTTATTCCAGTGAGTTTGCACGTCCTGTTGGAGTCTTTTTATTGGCTGACTGAGCTGTAACTGAATTTCTTCAAGGTGGGAGTAAGCTAAGGCCGAATGTTTAAAATGTCCAACTACCTTCCTTCCGACTGCCATTACCGTGTCAGTGATCTGGTGGCGGCTAGGGATCTCACACCTAGGCAACAGTATGCTGAGAAGACGACGAAATGCCATGTAATCAACAACCGAAACCTGCCGGTCATCAAGAACGATGTACTGGGTAAGAGCCTCTGTTGTTATCACTGCGTCTGGGTTGTCTCTTGACATCTTCTCGTTCTTCTCTAGAGTTTGCTGCAAAGTTGGTTGTTGCTGTTTCCCGCTATAAGCAAACTCTTTTTTATCAAATTGCTTGTGTTGAAAGTACTAGCTTTGGTCCCTCCTCTTGACAACGTTGCGGAGCATAGTTTGCGAATTTGCAGTTCGCTTTACGTTTTGTCTCCATTGTCCACGTGGAAATACCTCCACACCGCTGACACTGCTCCTCATCAGCATCTGACTGCTCAACCTGTTCTCAGCAGAGATGTAAATGCCACGCTGCCGTGAAGTGGTATCGGGACATTTTTATGAAAAGTACGAGTTTGTGAACACGGCATCGGACAGATCCCCGATGATGGTATTGGTGCATCCCTAACTGCACAAGGTTTTGGTAAAGATGGACTTAGACGCAAACATTTCACTCAATAAGAATGTATTTTCAATAGACTACAACTGCTACACAAGCCTATGAGATTGATAAAGTAGTAAGTACATACAGTAAGTACAGGCAACTCAATGAAAAGTTTTTGTTTTTAATCTTGTTTTTCATCAGCTTATTCACTAGACATTTTGTGACATGTGTGTATAACTGCCTGAAAGTTATTATAGTGCTTATAAAAACTTTGTTTTATCTGTTTATCACAGACTCAACAGAATTTTTTATTTTTCTATTCTTTTTTCTTAGTGGCATGCAGATGTCCTAGTCTAAATGGCAATGTCCTATTTTTAAAATGTACTGCAACTGTACTGCAGTTGTTGGCTTCCCCAATAAGACCAGTAGATATTTAAAACTCATTCACAGCCCTGCAGAAATAATACTAACAAACATGATGAGGGAACACAAAGCTTTAACGTCTTCACAATGGCTTCCAGTTAAACACAGAGTTCAGTTTAAGGGTCTTTTTTTTTTGTCTATAAATCTCACAATGGTCGGGGCCAGGTTACATCAGCTATGTTTCCTGTATATGAGCCTACAAAGTGCTTTAGATCTGCTGAAATCAAGTCCCCATGGGACTTGAACCCATTTTTCCTTTTTTCAAATGTTTTGAATTAAAATACCTGCATTTATTCTCTTTTAGATACTTTTATTAATCACGTATGCACCCTTTACTCATTGAATATTTCTGTACTTTCTAAGTATTTGACATTCCTATGTGTTTTTTTATTAATTTAATTTATTTTTCTGTTCTCCTCAAAGCATTTGTGAAGCACTTTGAGCTGCCTTTGTATACGAAATGTGTTATGCAAATAAACTTGACTAGTTTTGCCTAAACGGTACATATTTACATGTATATATTTAAACTATTTAATATTTTATTACCATCCTCTTGTGGGGGATGAACAAAAAAGGATGATCTTTTGCTGTTACACAGCTTGAGACATGCTCAGAGAGAAGATGGGCCAAAATGACACCTGAATACTTCACTGCTCGGTGACCTTACTTCTCGATGTTTTTTTATGTAAGCTTCCTGTGAAAGAATGGCAACTTTACAGGGTAACAAAAAATTAATTTCCCCTAAGTTTTTAATTTTTTTATTTTTTCAGCAAGTGTTGCATGAAAGAAATGAACAAATAAACAAATTCAATATAACTAAGGGGAAAAAAATTACATCTGGAATTCATAGTCTTTAAAGAACGACACATTAGTTTCCTCCAAGTTAAAATATCACTTTGAAATATTCCTACATATTAAACTCAATTCCCCATCCCTGCTATCGGCAAAAACCAGCTAAAGAAAGTTTGAACTCCCACTCCAGTCCTGTGTTGCAACAACTGAGTACCGCTTTAAGACACTGTTGCACATCAACACTGATGAAACTACAGCTTGCAGACCTAAAGTGGACATCATGGCAGGAGTGACTAAGAGACTTAAAGTAGTGATGGAAAATAAAACAAGAGGGAGACTGAGCAAGAGATAAGGCAACAGTAAATCTTAGATAGTGTTGCAAAACCAACTTAACCTCCACGCCTTTACGGGGACCAGCTGAGTTAAAATTGCCAACTTTCCTTTCTGCTGCATTAATGAAATAAAAGCCAAGTAAAAGCTGATGCATGTAACTTGTAAGCAAGCTTTTAACATTTCCTCTGAGCTTTGTATATTGCACAAGTTAGATAGATGTCTGTAAAATTGTTTGACATTTGGTTGGGGGTCATTTCTCTTTTTCATTTTAATGCTTTTTATTTTTCTGTTTATTTTTTAAAAGGTGAAACACTGGTGTAAGTGTATTGTATGTATAGTTTGTCACACACTAGTTTTAAATGTGTGTTTTATTTATGAAGGACAACACATTTATATTAAATGTGCAGGCGTGACTATAATATATGTATGTTTGTGTTGTTCATGGTCTCTGAGCATTTCTATAAGATTCATGCTGTGACAACGTAACCTGTTCAGATGAAATGGAGGTGTTTCATTATCGTTGCTTATCACACTCAGCATGTGATGTGGAGCTAGAGAGGCTGCAACCAGCCTGTTCAGTGTTCGATGGCTGCCAGTCAGCTTTACTTTAGAGGCCTATTTGATGTGTCTGAGCGTGTCAAAATCGTCAAATAGATTTTTTTAGGTATAATATCTATATAAACCCATTTCTCTCCAGTATAAAGGTCCAGTATTAAAGTGTATGCATGTATTAGATGTTTCCCTGCCCCAACACGCCTCTTTCAAATGAATGGTTCACCGTCAGCTTATTATCAAGGTCTGCACACGTCTGTTAATGACCCATTCATTTTAATCAGGACCAGAAATGAGAAACACTGGTATACGGCATTGGTCCTGGTGGAGGACTGTGCCCTGGGAAAGCCTTTTTTAGCTTTATCTTTGTTCAAGGTTACAGATTTTGCTATCATAGTAAAAGAGCCTTGCAGCATTGCAGACAGCTCAGTGCCTAATGAGCGTAATCTAAGAGATACAGCAGAGAAACATAAAGAACAGCATTAAATGAACCCATAAAAGAACAGACTGAGTGTCCTCAGCAAAGCAGAGTCAGTAAGTTAGTGTCTATGTGTGTGCACGTGCATCCATCTGTTACCAGTATCCATGGAGACCTGAGATGCACAGAGGCAGCATTGTACAATATAGGTTAATTAACACATTGTATGTTTGGGTGTGAACTTTTGTGTACTTAATGTTGTCACATCATTGGGACTTTTTCCTAGTATAAACATCGTCGTTCTGGTGACAAGGGGTCGTCATGGGAAGAAAAGCCTTGACCTAAGAGGTGAAACACTATTTCTGGGGACCCTATTCGTAGTGTGTCAGTTACATTTAGGTTAAGGGAAGCATTGGGCACCACTCAGTTGAAATATTACTTTAGAATTTTGTTAGTTGGCTGAACAGATTATGGCATTTTAGATTCAAAAGCTGTTAAATGTAAAACAGTAGTCATTTTTTTGCAGCCACCATTTTCTCCTGTTGCTGCGGATGCTGTGGTTGCACATTATGTTACACAATGTAGTATCTGAGGTCTTCATACTAACGCACTACAACTTCCCAGTATCCTTCCCATCCTGTAAAAGTGCGATAATCCCATGTGTGGTACGCAGAAAGTTGCACTTGTTGTATAATTCATTCAGTCATTATGCACTTGTTGTTTAATAGTACAAATAGTACTTAAAGTATAGATGAAGGATGCCAGTCATGCCAGTGTAAACACAAGTTAAAGTCTCTTGCTGATCTTCTTTTGCCTCTGGATGTGTTTTGCTGCCAAATCGAAATGCCAAAACCCTTAAAACCATTCTAAAATGTACCTTATTGCTGGTGTTGTAAATACATTTTTCATTCCACGATTATTTTAGGCCAGACTGGGTTTTTTTCTGGCAACTATGCAATTCATGCAGTGTTCAAATCAGGAAAAAAAAGACCATTTCACACCGGAACTCAAACAATTTAAGTAATCCTTAGAAATTTTGGATGCCCATAATGTATTACCAATCCATATAAGGAAATAAAAATAAAGTAGAACTTCCTCCATGCATTCCTAACAATCTATAAAGAATGACTGAGAACACTGAAATGTGTGGCTGTTTTAATGAGCGTTTCATTGCCCCCAGCTCCTTGTTTGACTCCCCTCACATTACATTTGAAATTCTTTCTTTGCTTGGTTTACCAATCCTACCATAGTATTTTCATTCAGTTTTAGTTTTTAGAGGTGAGTAAACCTTTGAGATGCCTAAAACTTTTGACAACTCTCCAGCTATTCTCCTGCTCACTCGGTTGTTTGTTACCATCTTAAACCAAGTAAACACAATGCTACCAGGCACCGCAGTGGTAACAGAGACAATTGGGGGAAGTTTCTTTTTTTTAACCGTAACACGCTCACGGGGAGTGGAGCTGACTTCCACGCGGAGATCGATAGATGTGCTGGGTTGGTCTGTGTTTGCAGTAAACACAGTCAACCTCCAAATGCAATTAATGTTTCCACAAGGAGAAAGGACAGAAACATCTCAGAAGTTCTTAGAAATTGAAGTTTCTTTCAAAATTGTAATTTTTGCTGAATAAATCATGCACCTCATAAAATCAGCTAGATAGCCTGAAAAGTCGTTATTTGACCATTTAAGATAATTCTGAGCTTCTGAAACATCAGGGAAACATACTGTAGCCTTTAAATTCATCTCCTATTTCTCTGCAGACATCAGAAGGTTAACTATGATTGAGTCTTGTAAATGTTTACTCATCATAAACTCATTAGACAAAAGAATTAATCACTGGTGCTGATGTATATTTGAAAAACCAGTGATGTTCTCCTTTCTTGATACTAACAATTCTTGTTGTGATTTGTCATGTCACTCCCTGAAGTTTTTCATTTTGTTCTTGTCCAGAGCCCTTACTGAGATCTGGGAAATATGTTCTTAAGTATCCACTAGGGCTGGAACTATTACAAGTAGTTGACATAATCAATTACAGAATTGCATCCTTTAACGAAAGGTGACACTAAATTTTTGCTTTGTACAAAACCCACATGCATGTCATAGAAAATAGCCCTGTCAAATCCAGCTCCTTTAAAGAATCAGTGCACTCACTTTTTGAAATCCTTACGGATCCCTCAACTCCTTATAAACAAACATGACCGAGCAATGATTCTGACTCCACATTGTTTCAGTCAACGCATCACCGAGCTGTGTGTCCACGGATTCAGATGAGTCGAGGGATTCAGGTGTGTCCACGGATTCAGGTGAGTCCACGGGCTTCCGGCTCTCCGAGTTGAACACTGTTTTGATAGTACAACTAACATGCAAAACAGACAGTTGGTTTGTGCGTGTTTCAATGCACAGGACAGGACAATTTGTCATTCCTATGTGCCCCTGATGCAAGTAGCAGACCTAGTACTGGGATTCATATCCTTTGTATTTGAGATCTCAAAACTCCTAAGTCCAACCACAGATCCAACTTGATTGCCTGGATCTGCAGGGATTCATCCATCACTAATAGACGATAAGTCTCTCCAGTTCAGTGATTCTATTTAATTTGCAATGGTAGCGCATAAAAGGAAGTGCTAGGAGCAGAATAGTTTCCATTGTCTGCTCTGATAACTGCATGAATGGCAACATATTAGAGTTCCACCCAAGCGCCAACCTTCCAACTTCCGGGATGAGGCCCGTGTGGAAAGAGGATTGGTTGCAGTTCCTCCACTGGCCAGGTTGAAGACAATGCAGAAAAAGAAAAGTTGCAGTTCACCGACTCACCGCTCTGGCTGGCTCTAAAAATGAGCCAATCTCCACTTAACCTCCCTGTTAAAATGTCCAACTTTGAAGCAGAAATAAACATATTTATAACCTGGTTCAAAAAAGGCTTTTGGCTCCATTACTAGATTCACATCCATGGCAACTGTAGAGAGGGATTTTTTTTCATTTTGTTTTGTTTTACCTCATCACATAAAATTTTAAAAAGCAACAAGTGTATGTATAATTAGGGGCTGGGTCCTTTGATTAGCTGGGATGGCCCATGTCTAGCTGTCATCACATTTGCACTATAAAGTTTGGACTTTGACTTCCTAGCGTTGCTCCCTGAGCTTTGAACAAAGACTTAACAGAGCTTCATTCATGTTTTAAAGCTGTTTTCTAATGCTGCTATAGCATTGATGTGTTGAGTTACAAGTGCTGCTGTTGCAGGTTCTTTCAGACTGATTATAATACCTGTTATGTTGTGAAATTTTAAATTACTGCTTTTTTAAATTCTGTTTTGTTTACATTTCATACACTGGCTCAGTGTCTCAGATTTGGCTTGTATTATTAATTGCTCTATATCTACAAGAATGATGAAGCTGTTGAACAAAAGTCCACCTGGTTGTAGGGAAAGTATGGACATGAAGTTAAATTACATTGTTTTAGTCTATTTCTGCAATGACAAAAAGTAAAATGATTTTGAAAGCTTCTCTGACTAAAGAAGATTGAATGGATGAATATTCTTCGTCGGAAACTTGATGCATTGAAAATGGTGAAAATAGACTAGAAACCAGAATGAAAGAGCAAAGCAAGAAATATGGGATAGATGGGTAAGGAGGAAAGAAGAGGGAGGAGAGAAGGAGGAAAGAGAGGGAGGGGGTGAAACAGGAGGCTCCAGATGGAAGGTTTGCGTTGCCGGGGCGGGTTGCCGAGGAAGTCATTAAGCAGCCATTTCATCTGCGTCTGCTTGGCTAGCGAGAATTCTAATTGCATCTGAGGAGAGGAGAGGAGAAATGCCAAAGTACATTTAGATCAAAGATAGAAGACACCAGAGAGCCTGTAGCCACCAGACCCCCCTCCATCACCTCCTCTCTAACTCTGGCTCACTATTTGGTTTTCTTTCTCCACTTTTCTGAATCCCACCTCTCCCACTTTCCCCTTATTTTATAATTTCCCTTCACATTCTGGCTTTCACTTCTCTGTTTTGTTTTCCATACTTCTCAGATTCCCTCTTTGATCCTCATCCCTATCTCCCCGCTTCACCCTTTCCTCCTGCAGTGGTGAAGAGAGTGTGGGTTGGATGTTGTGGGATGAGGTTTTTTTTTTCTTTCTTTCTCATAGTCCTCCTAATTGAAATGCACTCACACATCACATTCATTAGATTACAAGTGGCTCTTTGTTATGTAAACTCCAGAGAAACTAGAAGGTGTTATACTCACTCCTATCTCTTTATCCATTAGCCATCTTTTTTTTTTAACTTTCTACTTCTAAATGTATTTCTTTTATCCCTTCATCTGCCATTGTTATATCATTTCTGGGTTCTGTGACATGGAGGGCTTTGTCGGTTTTGTCGTGTGGTAACTTATTGGCAAGGTTTGATTCTACGACAGCTGCACACTGTGTCAAATGTGCATTGATATGACACATATCTTTAAGATTTCAATTTTTTTATTTTTTTCTGCCTTTTGACTGCTTGGGAAGTTTAGTAGAAATGGCAATTATATGCTACTTGATAATTTAAGAAGGCTCTAGTGCAGTGATGTGTTTTCATTAACATTTACTTGAGTATGGCACTGTGTGTGCTCTTTGCCTTCCTGGTGTGTGCACTTGTGTCTGTAAATGAAAACTTGTAGTAATTGCTTTGTGTGGTGTTGGCATTCCACTTTCACCTCGCAAAAAGAAATTGCTTATTGCTTTTAACCACTACAGAGGGAATGTGGTTGATGGTGATGTCAAAAGGGGGGGGGGTGAGGGAGGAGAGTAGTTAAGGGGTTATTGTGTCCAAAATACTTTCAGCCCCTTCTTAGGAACCATTAGAGCCATTTATTCGTTGGAACAGAAAAGTCAGAGTGCAGCAGTATTTTAGCAGAAATGCAACAAGTAGAGGTTCTGCAATGACATCCAGTTTGGCAAGAACAAAGTTTAAGAGGTAAAGTGCTACTTTGTGAGGAAATACTGTTCCATCTGCAGCTGGCCTATAGAGCACAACAGGCAAATATTTCTAATGTACTGTTCGCACTGGACTAAAATTACCTCCGAACCTGAAGTAATTCTAAAATTACATCCCGACCTTTGTGTTAAGAACCGCCCATTCACGCTGGATAAGCTAAAAACACTGAACCCGAAAGTGGCGTCGAGGCCTTGCGTTTTAATAAAATAACTTTATTTAACATTATCTTTGAATATTTAGTTAAAAATGTCTCGTCTGACACTCAGGAGTTAGATTTCATTGACTACATGTCACATTTTAACAAGTGACAAAATCGGAAAATACGACATCAAAAGAAGCAGAAAAGGAAAGACTTCCTGCACACATATCACTCAGTTACTGTTGTGCATTTGGGCAGGATTAAAATGATCGCTTGACCTCAGTGTTTGCAGAAATAGGGTAGGTAATTTGTGGGGGAATTTTGAATTTGCACAGACACGGTGCATTCGGACAGGATCAAAATCACAGACGTCCTCCATAATTAATACAAACGACCACAAATGCCCAGAAAATTGTAATCCTGTGCAAATGGGGCATACGTCTGTAACTTTACTTATCCCAAAAAAATGATAATGTGACAGCTGCATAATTCAAAGTTGGCTATGGGAAATCTGCAGTTCCTTGATTGACCACTGAGGGCTGGCTGCAAAGGTGAGTCAGTGTCTCCTTTGACCCCCATATGTCTCAACGTCTAACTTACAGCAGAAATAAATGTTTTTACAGTTCAGTACAAAAACCTTTTTTGTGGTCATAGCTAATTTTCACACAAAAGACAACTGTACTGGGGGTGAATTCTTATGCAAATTATCAGGTAAAATTGATTAAAGCTTTGACTGTATGCGTAACTGGGGGCATGGTTTAAATGAAAGCTGTATTGTAGCCTGTCACATCAATGGGTGGCTGTGATTACTTCAGGTACTAACTGCACAGCACTTTAGTTGAACCTGACATCTGAGCCCTGAATAAAGACCTATCAGAGCATTATTATTCTTGTTTTAAGGTGGTGTGTTGTACATTCAGAGGCTGAAGGCTGCTAATGGGGCTTAACATAAAGATGGTCTTTAGTTCATTGGCTGCTAGCCTTGGCAGCAGGTCTCCTCCAGGCTGGTGGCGCTCCTCTCTGATTGACCAACCAGACCGCCAGTTACTGGGCAGTAGCAACATCAGAAGTAAGGATGGATGGACAGATATGATCAGAATGAGCTTAGCATTTGCTAAGACAGCAGACTTGTGGTGACTAAAGTTAGGTAAGAGTATTGCGTTCTCCCAATTACACCATTTTTTGGTTTAACCAGAATTGGGCAGAGGTCCTGCCAATGTGGGGTCTCTCCAGTAGCCCCCAAAAAAATCCTCCTGACCGACTCTTAAAACCCTCTGGGTGACATTACACATGGTGTTGAGTTGTCTTTATGCGGCCTATGTACTCTGAAAATAAAAAATAACCTGACTTGAAACCATTATCGACTCACTGTCAGTATGTCTTTGGGAGACTTAGATTTGTAGGTGGACTCGTGGTCAGCACCTTACGTCGCGGCAGTAGAGTTCTTTCATCACAGGAGTACATCTGTATGACAGTATCACATAATTGCCAGGTACGTCAGACGCCATCAGCATTGGGGTTGGTCAAAGGTGTCAGACTAACTTCTGCACTGCTCAGTGGAAAACAGCAATGTCTAATCCTTCACCAAACCCCCAAGGTTGTCAACAATTTAGCGCCAAAGTGCTCTATCTGAAGACATCCAAAATGTTAAGGCTACACAAGAAAATTACACGTGACTAAACTGAAAATCGCTTCAAACACACATTTATGACATCAATCTTCAGCATTGCTTAAGTGGGTCAGAGAGTTTCATATAGGGCAACAGCTGTCAGCAAGTTCCACAGCTGCTGCAGGAAGAGCTGCCTACCCTGAGGAAACGCACTGCCTGTATGGGACAGCCAGTCAGTCAACGCTGCTGGCTCCTAGAGGTGGTTCCACCAGTTATCATCAGAGGAAAGCACTGGTCGGATTCTGTTCCGGCAGCATTGGCCGAGACAGCTGGGCAAATTTTGATATACGCAGTTCTATATCAATCACAACTTGTCCTGCAGCCCTTGCAAGCAGTTTAAGTGAATATGGGATCAGAAATGAAGAGAGAGGTGACTGGAGCAGCCAGCCACCTTCAGTATGAAGAAACAAGAGGTTCTCAAGCATTCTGTTCAGCAGAAATTACTTTAAATATGGGATAGTGTTATTTCAATTCAGTGGTTGTCTGAATGGCCATATTTTCTTTCTTTACTATGTGCTGCAAACTGTTAAGCAGGTTTTGTGTCTAAAAGCAGCGTACAGGTTAGTCTTTATAGAAACCGGCGCTCTGGTGTTAAACTTGCATTTACTGTTTGGGTAACGGAGAGAGACAGCAAAGATGATGGCTGAACTTTGCATGGCACAGGCCATTTCCATGGCCTGGGATTACCTATGCGCTTCATAGTGATCTGGAAACCCTCATTTATGGGTGCCTTTTGCTCATTAGAAACACAAGCGAAGAGATTAATTTCATGGTTGGAGATGGCAATGACAAGTTTTCCGTCTATTGTCCTCTGATGTGTGTTCTGACCGGTCTCTGTGTATGAGTTCATTGGCTAAACAACTTGACTGGCTGACATTTGTGTTGAATCAGGAAAAGTTGATAATCCCTTAACTTTTGACAAAACAACATGAACAACGCAACACACCCAACCCAAAATTCATTTTAGCAACGGATAACGTCATACCATTCAAAATCTATGGAAACAGACGCAGACGATGCACACAATGCTGCCATGCGAGTCCAGCGTTGGCATCCTATCTGCGGTGGACGGCGGTCACAGCTCTCGGTTGAAGACTCAGCGACTCATTCTAGGCCAAACGCTAGTTATAATGAGGTTCCTGGATGAACCAGTGTTCACCAATTAAAGCAACCGAAACCTCACATTTTAACCCCAGTGCAATGTTTTTTTCTTCTTTTTTTTTTTTTAAAGGATAAGATTGGCTTGTAATAGTATATTTGTACGGAGCATGTTTCCATTCAAAAGTTTGACTGATAAATGTTTGAGTCAGAATTAAAAAACAGCTTTTCATGCAATTAATACAAGCAACAAAATTAGCTGATTCGGTTAAAAGACAATGTGAATACAACAAAGTTTATGGAAAATCTCTAATCTCGTTAAATAGAGCACGATGTCATTTTCACGCAATAACAACAATTACTTTATTTTGACATCAACTGGTTTATGTATATTCAAAATAAATTCCCTCAAGGCTGGAATTAAAACTGGGCAGTGTGGTGATGTGGCTACAAGGTTCCTGCTTCAAATCCTGGCTGAGGCTTGTCTCTGCTGACTTTGCTTATTCTCTGGGATTCCTCCACATACTGCAGTTTCCTCCTTCATGCATGTTAGGGTAATTGGAGATTCTTAATTGCCCATAAGAATGAGTACAAGTGTGTGTGGTTGTTATATGAGGCCATGCAATGCGAGTTTACCCCTGCCTTTCGCCTGAGGAGAACTGGGATAGGCTCCAGCAAACTGCTGTGATCCTGAATAGGGAGAAGCAGCTCTAGATAATGGATGAATACTGTTTCCAATGTCAAGGCAAAAAAGCTGAGATGATGGTATAAAAGAAAAATAACATATTTGTGTCTGCTAATTGAACTGAGGTGGATAATTAAAATCTGATATGTCAAAGGAGAGAACAAGGAAGTGTGTGTCCATTTGGAATTAGGAGATGGAGGTGCGTTGTGACAGATTAGAAGCTCAGTGGACTGTGAGTGAATATTCACTACTCGCCCTAAGACTAATGGGGTAATAAGAGCTGTGGGGAACCGGCTGTATTGCACCTGGGACTCCTCTCAGGACTTTACTCCCTTTTTATTGACAAAAACCTAGTGAGACATGCATGTTCATCACAGATCAACCTCCGTCCCCCGTGTTGGCTCTTGAGTGTCCATTATGAACTATCTTTCGTGTATTCTAAATTTCTCATTATACCTCTCATACAAAGAAGCGTATTTTTAACATGACATCCAGTATGTGTGAACGTTTATCATATTTAAATGCTTAACACACGTTACAGAGGTGTTAAACCAGGTCAACACATTAAACTGCGGAGACAGAAGTAAAAAAACAAAAACAAAATGTTTAGAAACACGTTCATGAATAAGAGTAACGTTACGGCGTGAAGAGGGGGCTCAAACGGAGCACAGAAGGTGTGCAGGTGTGGATAAGATGGAGAGCTGGCAAGACAGGTGGGAATATTAGGTGGGTGAAAACCACCGAAAAATGTACAAGTGTGTGTATATGACATGAAAGATGGGGGGGACAATGGTGGAGGAGGTGAATGCATGTGATAACCAAACTCTTCCACCTGTGAAATAATAAGATATGCTGGCTTATCATTTTCCCCCTCTTTTTTTCACGCTTTTGTTTCCATATTCCAACAGCGTGTTGTCAGGAAGTAGAGGATCTGCTTTAATGTGGCTCCTATCAGCCAGTCTGTGATGTCTTCGTCCCTCTTACCTGTGATTCTGACTGCCCCACATTTTCACAACTGAACACTTCTGGAAACTTCTGGAAAAAAAAAGAAGTTTGTCCAACATATTAAAAGAGCTAAAAGTCACAATGTGTAAAATATGGTTCATAAAGTAAAAAAAAAAAGAAGAAAAGATGTTAATGTTGCAGAAAAACAACTTGTGCTATGATGCGGTGAAAATACCAGCTCTTTAGCTCAGTTTTAAAACTGTTTTAGTTAATAATGCTTCTAATAGCTTTATGCTTTGGATAGTGGGATCTTTCTGTCCTTCTGATTCTACTCTGCACTTGCAGGAAGAAGGAAACTAGAAACAGCCAAATGATGGGACAGGAGGAACTGCTGATGGCTCAAACCATCCCACCTCATCTGTCAAACATGATGTTGGTTCAGTCACAGAGCGGGTTTCTGTGGCTGCCAGCAAAACTAGACCGCCGACGTTTATTGATGGCTTCGCTGGTGTTGGAAAAACTGATATGTATACAGGGGTTTACAGAATAGTTCAGATTCAGCCAAATGCATCCAAATTCATTGGGAAACATTTTGTCTTCCTGTATGCTGGGTGCCATTTGCTAAAGGGGTCCCATCTTCTGCAAAGTATATCTTCATTCTCGCAATTTGTTGCATGCTGACACCTGCTCTGGAGCACTTTGCATCACACTTCTACACAACAGGTATTCCTGAAGTGTATTTATTCAAAGGGGAGGCTAGTAGTCTGCATCCTCAAGGAAAAGCTGCTGCGTTGGAGGGTTAAAACACTTTGGTCTCTGTTCTGTCATGTAGCAATTCTTATGATGCTTTTGTATAAAATGTACTTATTTGTTTCATATTAATAACAGTTTTTGGTTAGATGTGGAAAGATCATGGTTTCAGTTACGAGCTCTGTTTGTCGCATGATACAGAAACTTGTCTTATTTATATGTTGTATGATGGAAACACCAGAAGCAAACATCTGGCCACAGTGTCATATATGTAGATGCCACGTGGAAAGTGGAGCATCTGCATCCTGTGGACCAAACTTGGGAATCTGCTAGCCAACCTTTGGTCTTTCCTACATTGAAGTCCTGACAATCCAGTGTTGTTAAGTGTCTAGGAAACATTTTATCAATTATTTTTTGGTAATTGACAAAAACAACCAATAATGAAAGATTTAAAAAGGAATAAAGATATTTCTTAACCCCATAAACCCTGCAAGATACTGTGAGGTGTTTAACGTTTCTATGCCAGACCCTTCTATATGGTTCAAGGGGAGCCCCTCTTTATTTTAATTTAGTCCGACTCAATGTGTACACCAGCGCCTGTCTGGATATCAGCCTGCCTGCAGACAGAGGGACATGTGAGATGGAGTCAAGGAAATATACAGTAGCAGAAAGTACGTATTATCTGGAGTAGTTGACAGTCTAAAGGTGATGTCATGTGACCTTGTAAGTGGGTGTGTTCTGTTCCATCTCAAAGTCCCAACTTCATATCATTCAATACAGTTGAAAATTACATTTTTAATCCCTGAAGGGAAAATAAATATTTATTTTAACTTATTTATTTATTAATTAATTTATTTTGTTGCTGAAATAGCTGAAATTAGTGTATATGACTTATGCTGCTGTGAGTATCTAGACACACCCTCCGAGTTGTGCATATGTTTTAACCCACGTGGAGGGTAAGTGCTGGAGAACATCTGTACCGAATGCCCCCTAGACACCTCTGTAGGAAGATGTTCCAGGCATGTCCCACTGGGAGGAGACCCTGGGGAAGACCCAGGACACGCTGGAGAGACTACGTATCTCAGCTGGTCTGGGAACGCCTCAGAATCCCCTCGGACGAGCTGGAGGAAGAGTCTGGAGTGAGGGAAGCCTGGGCATCTCTGCTTAAACTGCTGCCCCTGCGACCCGGCGCCGGACCGAGCAGATGGATGGACGGACGGATGGACGGAGGGAGGGAAAGCGCTGAGTAGATACTTCTTCCACATTTGAGCGATCCTGCTCCAAACATTTGTGCAGGATTCTTTTATTATTCAAGGGATGTAGTTTATGGGTTGATGCTTCAGGCTTCCTTGTGGTTTCCACAGATGGTTTTCATGTGGTGCAAGAAAGAAATAAATAAAAATTTTAGCATTCATCGTGTCAAGTGAGGTGTTCATCGAAACTTAAACCACTGCCGACTCTAGCCAAGAAACAAACAGTGAACGCAACTGCCACGAAAATGGCTGCCATGGCACATGGCAGGGACTAAATACCATCTGTTAACAAAACTGTCCTGGAGAATTGAGGACCAAGAGAATTAAACTGACATTTCACTTGCAAATATTATTGGCTTTCTCCACAATAACAAGCACGATGAAAATCTTTATCAAAAATGTAAATTTCTAAATAGACTGGGTGACTTTTTTAAAAGTTAAGGCAGAAACTTGCAGTGTAGAAAGAATGGCTTGTATCCATTTTTTTCTTGAGATTTTCTGCTATTACAATAAATTCCTAGTTATATTCTCTTTCACTTTTAAGATCAGAGGAATACCTTCAAAATAATCCTTGTAGTTGTACCAGAACAGTATGACAAGTGGATTACTGCACGCAGTATCACTTTCAGCATGCAAACACTGCCACTGTGTTGAACTTTGCAAGAACATTGGCAGAATATATGTCCAGCACCGAGTATTACTTTCTGGTTTAATACTTATTTTAATACATCTTTTAGAGTATATCTTTTTCAGTGTAGGAGTCTCTCTTCCCATTTTTTTCCTCCCCTCTCATGACAGCGCTGCCATCGTGTCTGTGACACACACACTCTTTCTTTTAATACTAATCCCCATAAACCATCAAAGAGAGAAGGAGGTGCGATTGTTACAGTAATCCGGCGGGATCCTTAATGGGCGAAAGTGAATGAGAGCAGAGGATTAGGGGGCTGTGACGGCCAATATACTCCATAATTAGCCAGTTAAAAGCCTCAGCGATGGCAGGATTACCCAGGTTTTAGCTGAAAACTTGACAGAGGCTACACTTGACTGACAGGTTGCGCAGAGCTGGAGGAGAGTGAGCCATGGGAATGCAAGAGGGAAATGGGGAAATACAAGAGAGAAAGAGAAGGGCAATGGAGTGAGAAATTGGAGAAAGAATGAACATTTTATCCATCATTTAAACAGGACATTTGAGATTTCAGCAACTTAGGTGAGTGGTCGCACAACTCTGACAAAGTGTAAGAGGTCCGGTACATGTATCGAATGGTTTAGGCAATCGCACACGTTTCATATCCTCAAGTGCATTTGATTACGGCCTCCCAACAAACATTCCTGCACTGGTTATACAGTTCGAGGGAGATGTATTCATCGACTTAAACTGCCTGCAAACTGTTAAATATACAATTAATAGTAATGGACATACCTTCTTTTTTCTTTAAAGTTGACAAACATGTTTCAGCATAGCATGTTTGATTAATGAGAGTGTTATTTATTTATGTTTGACCTTCTAACCCTTTTAGCTCGTCAGGCCAGTCAGGCAACGATGGACTGTTATGGCAGCGTGATCATTTTTATTGGAGTTTCTGTCTCAGTCCTGCTTTTCCATGAAATAGTGAAATTTCATTTGAAGACAACATTTATTTGAAAATGAAAAGGAAATGAACAAACCTGTTTGTTCTCTAAGACACAAAAGCAAACCAGCCCAGTCTCCAAGCAACAAAAAAGACAAAAACTACCACATTTATAGATATCAAAAATGCATTTAATCTTTCATTTTTTATCTATATGTATGTTCAGTTTTAGTTTTTTATTTTGGTTTGTTGGTCAATTAAGTTAGGTTCAAATGTAGATAAATGATAAATGAACCAAATTCAATTCAGAAATACTTTATTAATCCCCAAATAGAAATTAATTAATAGAAGACTGTACCCGAAGACCTCGTATCAAAGGCAGAGCAACTGTCTGGACCAGATGTCGTGGACATCGTCCAGGAGCACCGGAGCACTAGATACAACACAGCTGCTACGAGGTAATCTGTTTCTTGATCAACACGAACATGGAACATTAATAAGAGAATCACAAACGTTATTCAAAACTACTTTTATTGTCATTTAACAGAAACATTGGTCTGACAGGTAAGTGTGTCCAAATTGCAGTAGTGAACTGTTCTCTTGTACTTATGAGTCCTTGCATTGATGTTCTCTTTTTTTTGGTTTAAAATGCACACCAAAGCCTTGCAGGTAATTTTAGAAAATATAATACTGGTCATTGTCAGGAAGGAAAAGTACCTGATTAACTTGAGGGTTGGGCGAAAATACACAGCTTTCCACTAAAACCATCCCAGTCACTGGAACTTTTACACTGGCCTCCATACATATAAAGCGGCAGCATATTTTCTTGAAAAACGGGTTCAGTCAAATATGATATATGGCATGGTCTAAGCTTAAAGGACACGTCAGTCTGTCAGTTAGATTTTAATTGTTAGTATTGAACAAAGAATCAATTGCAAGTTCTATCCAACAGAGAGCAGTGGCCTCCTGTTGGTCTTCACATAAACCAGAGTAAAGGAACCCGGAGGGGATAAACAGCAGTTTATCAATGTCCTGGCATGAGCTGGTGACAAAAGCCAGCAGAATTTTTCTAGTTCTAGCTTACAAAATTGTAGATGTGTTTTTGCGGTTTATATGGAGCAGCACACCTCCATCAACATGGGCAAACAATCCAACTGGGGATTTTATTGCTTCTGGTTAAGTTTTCTCGTTAAGTTCTCAATATGAAAGTACTGTCTGGTTCCCAAACTGAAGATCAGTGGGTCAATTTCTGCTCTTCACATGCCGCATGTAAGAGTCCTTGCGTAAAACACTGAACACAGCAGCCCTCATGTGTTCATAGGTGTTTCTGTGCCATAGAAAAAACACTGTGTAGACTAAAAATGAAAAAAGTAATAAAAAAAACTATCCAAACTAACAGTGCTGTGTGAATGGGTGAATGTGGCTTGTAGTGTGAAAGTGTTTTGAGTAGTTTAAAAGACTGGGACAACAGAATATGAAGGAAAGGACTGTAATGCAGTCCATTTACCATCTTATCTTCAGCTTGCTTGGCACCATTTTAGCATTAGTCAACAACCGCTGACAGATGGCGCATTCAGCCTCAGAGATGTGATCCAATTTTGTCCTGTTATCCTTTCATGAAACTGTCTACGGACTTCTTTTCTTTAACTCTTTCCTTTACGTGGAGTCCTCCTGCACAGGTAGTTGAATGTGGTTTGTTTTATACTAGAAAGCAATCCGTTCTCCTTTTCATGCATTTCTCTTCTTCCACCTGGATTTCAGTCTTATCTCCTTGTCAAATATATATATATATTTAGTTGTGAAAAGGTGGAAACCCTTCATATCCAATAAAGACCTCTTTCTTTTAACATCTCTTTACATTTTGTCTCATCATACCCAGTTTATGCAACAGCTGATGCATTTAACTTCATTTTAGACTAGAGTTATTTTCTTATCACAAATCACACCAAATAGAAGAATTAAAAGCTTGATCCTCTTTCCTCCCTGTGGAGTTTACTATAATACAGACCTGCAGTGATAATAATATTATATAGATTAAATGCTTTGGTCATTCATCTGTCAAACAACCAATAAATGCTCTTTTTCAGTTTTTTCTTTTATCCCCATGAGATGATCCGTCAGGCCAAGATGCAATTTAGAGCCATGCAATGTTCAATTAGCAGCAGAACAATGCCTGAATACTTTCTTTGTAATTTTAATTGAGCGAGCGCCTGAGAAACGGAGTTACAAGAGAGACTATATTGTTCTTTGTGGTGTATCATGTTACTTTCACAGAGGAAATAACAAATAACTTGCAATGAATAATGGATGAAACAGGGCACCACTCTCAGTGAGATGAGGCGTTTGTTTTTTGGGATAATTGAATGTTTTATCCAAAAGCCGTGACATCTGCTTTGTTTGATGGGACTGATGTTTATTTCAGTAGCATGCATATTTTAAAATATCGTCAGCAGCAGTTGGCTTTGCTTCACTTGACCCTCCTGTCGATTGCAGGTATGCCAATTTAAAGTTCACACAAAAAACATGTAAAAATACACTTTTTTTTTTGTTACAGGGGAATCAGCATTGAGAGCCATTCATTCTCCATTTTTGTACATTTCTACATCTGTCCCTTGTTTTCATCACTATAATACTTTCATATGTCGTTTAGGTTTGTGTGGTTGTTTAGTCTCACGTCCAGTAGGGGCCAGTGATGAGTCAATCACAAATGTTAACAGCCCGGGACTGTAGATGATGTCTTTTGCTATTAATTAAAGCAAAAACTTTTTTTTTAGGTTGATATACAAATAATATCTTTAATCGTATGATATTTACAATGCTTCATCCATGAAATAACTGATTATATGTGTCTTTTTACTGTAAAACCCACAAATTTCTGTCAAATTTCTTCACAGTTTGCAAACCCACTTACACACACATTAATGTATTGTGTATAAATAGCTGTAGAGATTGCGTGGCTGTGGAAGCCAGTGGAAAACGGTAAACTTGATCATGTTCAGGGTTTCGTTTGCGCTACATCGAAGGAAATGAAATCAGTGGTGCCGATGGCGTGTTGTGTGAAACCACTTAACTAAAGTCAGTAAAAGGAGAATTCGTACATTTAATGTTTCCCCGGGTGAAACTGATGACTTCACTTAAATTTCACTATGTTGGGAGGTCCACAAGAATGTTTGACAGTCTGCTTCACCGTGGAGCCCACCTTCTCAGGTGGAGAGGACTGTAACGCCCGTGAGTGAAGCTGAGCGGCTTCCTTTTCTTCTGTTTTGTTTTCTCAAATTTGGTTAACAGATGACTTACTAGGCTCAGTACTGCACCCACAATGTGGTATTGCTCCGTTTTATTAAAATATTAGGCATCAAGAATGCATATATATATATATATATATATATATATATATATATATACTGAATGACCTAAGATCTTTTTATGTACGTATGTATGTATGTATGTATGTATGTATGTATGTATGTATGTATGTATGTATGTATGTACGTATGTATGTATGTATGTATGTATGTATGTATGTATGTATGTATGTATGTATGTATGTATGTATGTATGTATGTATGTATGTATGTATGTATGTATGTATGAAAGTAAGTAAAGATCTTAGGTCGTTCAACAGATATGGTGCATCAAGTTGAGGAACGATTAAGAGTCTGGGGAAATCTCAGTGCATCAAGGCCGAAGCTAAAACCACTGTTCAATGCATTTGACCTTCCAGCCCTCTGGTAGCAAAGCGTGAGAAATTATCATATCACTGTGATCAGTAGAGTCGCATGGGCTCAGGAGTACGTTGGAAAATCAATGTCCCTCAACGCAGTGTGTGAAGGTATGGGAGGTACATCACCTGTCCATGATTTGCATCGGTGTGACGATACCATCGATGTAAAAATCTGCTGAAACTTTTTAGAGATGCATATGACTATAAAAGGAGCATGTTCTCCTGGGAGGTGAGTGGTTTTTTCAACAAGATGGTGCCAAACATCATTCTGTACAAGTTACGACAGTGTGGTTTCACATACTGTGTGTGTGTTTGACTAGTCTGCTTTCAGCCTGCATCTGCCGCTTATTGAAAATGCATAATGCATCATCAACAGAGATTTAGATGATGAGAAACACTCTTCTGAGCAGCTGAAATCTTTTATTCAGCTGGAGTGAACAGATTATGCTTGCAAAGCCACAACAATTAGTATTCTCATTTCCCAAGTGATTAAAAAGTCAAATTAAAAGGAAGTGTGATGTAAACATTTTGTATCTTTCCAACATGGATTTCTAGATTTGTTTACATTTTATAAATAAATAAAAAAGTTGGTCTGTGATGACATTCTTACCCATTTGAATTGTTACTTTATTAAATAAAGGGTGCTTTTAATTAACAAATCAAAATCGTATTTAGAAAACATTTAGAAAATTTCAAAACATTTCTGAAAATTGCGTTTATAAAATTCCATTTACCATGTTAAGTTAGTGAAAGCAATGCAAAGGAATTTAACAATTTTTAGCCAGGGATGGGCTGGGACTAGGACGAGGGGGAGTCCTTGGTGTCGCTGTGAATTGTTATTCTTGGCAAGATCACGGCACCAATAAGCACTAAACAGCCTCAAGGGGTAAAGATTGAGTTTTAAAAAAAAATCTGTTTATTTCACCACATTAAATAGTGTTAAATATTTATACTCAATGTTATTTATTTTTGCGGTGAGCCTGGAAATGCAATATTGCCACATATTTTTGGAACATTTCTTTGTTATAAGGAACTAAAACCACTTAATAACTGAGAGGTATTTTTAGCAAAAGGGCGTTTTCAGTCTGTCAAACCATGGAAGTCTTGATGGTTTCTCAGTCCATGTCTCGTGAAATTCTTGTACAGAGTTGATGACTTGCTTCACATGCTAGATTAAATTGTTCTAAAATTCATTTACAATTTTAAGAAAATCTGCTTTTTTTTAATCATTTTGCATATTTTCTGGAGATTCTCTGGACCCCTCAGAACTCCCACTGGGAATGTTTAAGGATGAGTTTTAAAGTTGGGGCCCTGGCATCGGCGGTACCTGCTGTTCCCTAATCAGTCGTTGATCCACAGATTGTTTAGTGGCCCCTGATGCTCTCAGGACCAAGAAGTGTCAATGGTCTGGCAGAATTCAAATCTCATTCCCAACGTATCTTGCCATTCGTTAACGTGGCTGCGCCAGGGCAGACTTGTGTCACGCTGAAAGTGATGCATGTATGTTGGTATGAGGTCAGGCCTGGACGGACTGCCATCACAAAATGTTGCAGAAAAGCACCAGCGGTTCTGAGACATGAAACAACACAAGCAGGTACCAGCAGACTCAAGGAGAGCAGCATGTGTCTGAAAGGGGCTTCACATCTGATGCAGCTTAACAATCAAACATTTGGATCATTTTAGTCTGGATTTACAAGCTACAGCGTGTATTCTTGAAAAAACAGACATCAGATGTGAGATCTGGATGACAGAGAATCCTGACAGGTGTTTTTCTAATTCTTACTTTTCCAAACTATCTCACTAATGGTGGAGGTGAAATTCATAAATTATCAGAATATTTTATTAATCCTTTACAGGAAATAGTTGTGTTGCGGTGTTCTGATTAACAAATACAACGTAAAAGAGATATAAATAAAGAAATATAGTAGAAATATGAGTGAAAAATGTAAAAAATAAAACACAAAAGAGTATCAACAAAGTGGTGGTTAAAAAAAAAGTAGTATTTGCACTATTTGTACATTGTGTACAGGAGTGTTGTCAGATTAAGTATAACCTTGTTTGTTAAACATTTATTTAAAATGCTGCTAGCAAGACAAGACTTTGAGGAAAAACACATTTTGTGGATAAAAGTTTGCATTTAGCAGGACAAAAAATAAAAACTATAAACACAAAGAAGATGATTAGAAATGATCCTTGGTCTCCACTGAGGGACACGTTCTTAATGAAGTGCACTTTGAAAGTCTGAGTTTCATGAAGGGATATCTGAAGGCACATATGACCCAGATAAACTATTTCCCTGCAGGATTAAGGATGGGTTGATAAGTTTTGGGGTCTGACTTTATAGAACAGCATTAATAAAGATGATGAAAATGTTCCAGTCAGAACTCAATAACTGACTTTAGTTTTAGTGTATTTTCTTAACGTTTTCAACATACATTTAAATTAGGACCACAAAAAAAAAACTAAAATAAGTGAATAAGTAAATTTGTTCTCTCAAAAATGATATTATGTTTTTCAGAGTCTGCTTTTTCAGGCTTTGACCTTCACGTGCTTCATGTGCAACTGACCATCCCACCCAGATCTGGGTTTCTTTAGCTGGACAACGTACATCCAGCACTGCGAAACAATTACTGAAAGGTCAGAGATGTGGCATTTTATATTCTTTTCATTATTTTTATATTTGAAAAATATGAACAAAGCCAATAATGAATGTATTTCAAATTCAGAAAAACAGAGCACATTCAAGGGAGGTTCAAATTATGTAATCGATAAGGTGTCTTGAGTGACAGCAATAAAGTCTTGTGTGGTCGCCCCAGCTGCTAAAGCAGTTATGAACTTGTACGACAGCTGTACCAGCGGCGAACCGGCTCAAGCACCAGGCCAGCTGAAAAAGACTCTGTGACATCACAGACCATGTAAGTGTTCGATGTCTGTTTGGGCCAAACCCCTTGTAAAGTAACTCATGAGACTAGAACCAAGATCCAGAACCAAGAGGCTTCTGCTCTTTAGAAAACCTGCAGGTGCCGTCGCAGAGGTTTTATCTGTGGTGTGATAGAGGAAGAGCGGGAGGAAACGGTCGGGGTGCCACAAGTTTCATCAGGATGCGATTTTACGTCAGCTGACAAGCTACTTATATGACAAAATGTCATATGATGATAGAACGCCATCACTCCCATATGGTGGATGGTGGCTTCAGCGTGTGTCAGTGTGTCACTGGTGACAGGTTACTTCTAAATCAAAAGAGAAAACAAACTGTGTTACTTAATGTAATATTTATATGACTGTGCAGACAAATATCTAAACCCGACACAAATACGTGACGCATGCAAGTTGTAAACTGGAAAAAGTGACTCCTGGTTGTGGAATTCCTGTTTGTAAAAGTCTAACAAAACAGGGAATTCATCATTTTTCAGGCATAATATTTTAGCAACTGTACCTATAGGACCAGTACTGAAATGTCAATGACTATACATAAAATATTATTAAAGTGCAACAAACTGGATGTGGAGAAAAAAATGTGTGCGCTTGTCTGCCGCAGTACACTAAACACACACGGCTGTCTCTTCTAGAGAGTATCAGGAGGACATTAACATTGCTGTGCTGATACCAGAGCAGGTTACAAGGTTATAAATTATATCGCACAGCTTTTATGGATAAAGTAAAATGGCACATTATCACAGGGCTGGTGTTGAGCTAAGCAGTCCCTTAGGAAACTGGGACTGGCTGCAGAAACTGCAGCTGACTCTTCAGTGTGTGTGTCTGTGTGTGTCATGCAGTCCAGTCCATTAGCTGCGTCGCCACAACCGCCTCAGCAGATTCCCGTTTCATTAAACACCACATCCAGTCAAATGCAGTGATCAATAATTCTGCGTAATACAGATGAGCAAAAAGTGTGCGCGTGTGTTTTAATTCACTAGTGTTTGTGTGGAGTGGTGAGAAAAGGCCACGTAGACGCTTGTGTGTTTGTGTGTGTTCATGCCTATGGGGTTGTTTCATTTTTTCTTAATGAGATTATAGAAGGTGTCTGTTTAAAGTTGTACCAGTGTGTCTGCACAGCATTTTCTGTGCAGACACACTGGGGGGGGGGGGGCAGTAAATAATACCAGAGGGCGTCAGATTCCAGCAAAACCAGCCATATGTTCATAGGCACAGAGATTAGGAAAAAAAACCCAAAAGAAAACAGGTCAGAACAATAAAATCCTGTGATGCGATCAATATGTAAACTTAAATTCAAGAGGTTTCTCCAGAAATATGGTATTTTCCATTTAGGAATTACAGACATTTTAAGAAAAGAACCTCGTTTTGAAGGGCTCAGAACATAGTGACATGGTTGTAAATGAATCCATCCTTTTTAATCAAAATCTCTGCGTTTCCTCTTTGGAGATGCTTTGGCAGACCTTCACTTCCCCAAGTCTCCGCTTGTTTGTGAGCCTTTCTGACTCCCCTTTTTTTCTTCAGTAACTGAAAAGCATGCTCTGTTGCATTGATGTCAGGACATTGATTTGGCCATTGAAGAATATTCCGCTTCTTTGGCTTCAAAAAGTCTTGAATTACTTTCACAGTATGTTTATGGTCATTATCCATCTGCACGGTGAAGCGCCATCCTATTAGTTTTTATAGCACTTGGCTAAATATGAGCAGAGTATAGCCCCATACTTCAGAATTAATTTGCCACTTCTGTCAGCAGACTCATCATCAATAAACACCAGTGAACCCGTTCCATGGGCAACCGTACATGCCTATACCATGACACTGCCTCCACCATGTTTGGCATGTGGTGTGCTATGAATCGGATCATAAAATGTTTCTTTCTCTACTTCTCTGGTCCCGTCATTCTGAAACAACTTTAGTCTCATCCGTCCCACTGTCGGGGTTAATCCTAACACTATATGGCTCCAGTGTTCTGGGAAAGTCTAAGCTGCCTGTCCTGTTCCTGGATATTGTCAGCACATTGTTGTAAACTCCTCCGTATTTACATTCATGGAGGCTTCTCTTGATTATGGATTTTGAAAATGATATGACTACCCACTCCACACTATTCTGCTTAGTTTTGAAGGGGTTTTTCGTCATCATGGATTCTGTTATCATCCACTTTTTAATTTTTTTTCTTCCATAATCTTTTAGGCCGTTTGATGTTCTTGAGCTCACTATGGTTTTTTTTTTCTTTTTTTAAGAATGAACCAAACTGTTTATTGAGCACACCCAAAGATTTTGCCATGTCTTTTGTAGAATTATTTAGTTTTTGTCTTTTTTTTTGGTTTTTTTTTTTTAGTCGGTCAAATATAATTCAAAAACTTCTGGACTTAATTGATTAAATGTGAATTGATTTTTTCCCTGATAGGAAAATAATGCCACTTACTATTTAAAAATCAAAATGATTAAATAACAAATAGATACTATAGATAGTCACACTTTCAGTTTTATCTGAACTTTCCGTTTCAGTCCTCTCTTTCCTTTTCTTCTTGATGGACCCCTTGGGCCACTTGGACGATACCAGGTTTCTATAAGTTTCTGAATCTCCTTCTACTTAAAGTCATCGTTTTCTACCATCTGATCAGGGATGTGCATAACTTCTGCTAAGAGTCCTCTGACTGGTTCTGTTTGTTTCTTCTTTGCCTCCAAATGTTTGTTTTTAACTGTGATTTCCCTTTTTCTTCTCATTCACCCAGAGGTGACACCTTTAAGGCTCTGCTCATATCTTTAACAACTTCCATTTTTGGCGTCCCTCTTTTGAGGTACAGTCAGGATGATTTGAAGTTGAGGTTGGTTGGAGTTGGGATGGAGAGGCTTGGTAGTTATACTCTTCCTGAGCTCTCTCTGTAACATTTCTTGCTTCTTGTAGCTTGTTTTGTCTATTTGCTTTTGATGCAGAATTTATGTCATAGTAGCAAAGAGAAACGAAGAGATGAATCTCAAACCCAGTGTCACTCGTCTTGTCTTACAGCCTTGCTAGAATGGATGTGGATTCTTATGTATAATGATGACATGGCTCTTCCCTGATGGAGCTTCTGGCTTGATTGACAGCATGCTGCCTGATTTACTTCTCAGCTCATTGATCGATGGGTTGATTGATGCCTATTCTACCCCGTAGTTTTCTCTGAGTTCATTGAAAGCTGTACAATACTCTTTATCACGCTCTGTTTATCTTTCTTTGATTCTCTTTCTTTCCTTCCCCCATCCTTGCTCCTTTCTTCCTGATCCAAATCTCTGTCAGGCGTTTTCTTTATTACTTGAAGAGACTTGAGCATCCTATCTTGCTGTATCCCTGACACAATAAAATACTACGCTATAGGAATCAAAAGCTCTCGCTCCCTCAAGCACCAACACGTAAATCTCTTTGCCTCATTGAAGGTAGTGGCCTATATACACATGGCCATTGCTGTGTGTGTAAAATACTGTTTCTTTTTTCTTTTTTTCCTCCCCATGGTAAGAGGATACGTTCCCCCTAAAAAGGCTCCAAATGGAACTAAACCTTGAACCCTTCAAAGGTTGGACAAGGGAGTCCAAGGGAGTCCTGTAAATCTGGCCAGTGATGGCTTATCTCAAACACCAAGCACCGAGCACCCCCACCACCTTCCACCACACATTGCTCCAGCCTCAGCGTGAATAGGAGTGTAAATTGTACTGGCTTTGTGAAAATGGAATTGAGTCAGATGATGCCTAACAGATATGGCTGTAAAAATAACAGAAGACATAGATGGATCAGAGAGCTGCACGTCTGAATACCAAAAAGGTGGGGAAAAATGAAAGTTAAAGGGTATTAAAAGAAGCAAAAGAGGACGAATGAAGTCCGGGTGAGTCTGAGAGATAAGGGAAAGGAAGTGAACTCATGAAGAGTCACAAAGAAAATAAAGAAACTGATTCATTTACATCCTTTCACCATAGAGTGACTCCTGAGACCCTGTCAACATGCAAACTTGATGACTGACAGTTTAATGATTGGCACTTAGAGAGGAGGAGCGGAAGCGAGGGGAGTATGGAGATGGATAGATTGATGGGAAGGAGGAGGACTTAATAAGAAAGGGAACAGACTGGAGATGCTAAAGGATGGAGACCCTTCAGGATGAATGATTAAATGTATACGTCAGTGCACATATGGATCTGTGGATGGATGAGTGAAGTGGAGGAGTCGAGAGAAAATGAGTCAAAAGTTGCAAAATGAAAGTAGTTTTTTCAAGGGTGGGGGGAGGGTGTAGAGAACCTACCAACTCACCATACTTTTTTACATTGATCCATTTTCAAGTGTTGCTGCTCTTAGAAAAATGCATTTATTTCATTTCCACCTGCTACATGCTGGTAAACACCAGCTCCTGTAAGTTTTTTGTGCTTCAGCAGTTCTCTAATTTTGTAGAAATGTTGTCTCTTCATGAAAAGTATGGATGATCTTGTGCTATACGAGCCACGGTCCCCTCACTGAGGAATATTCCACACTGCAATACTTATTTTTGAAGATCAAGATTCAAATTATTGACAGATTACGCCGATATTTATTCACACATAGCATTGCACCATAGATTTCACAATTTCACTTCTCTTTAAGTATTGCACATACGGTAGAACAATAAAGATGACTTTTGACTTTAAAAACAATAACGCTAAACAAGACAATAGAAAATAAAATACAATAAATCAGGAGAAATGAATTACAGATATGTGAACCCTTGATTATAGTGTGTCTGTTTTAGGTTGTGGTTTTGTTTTATTTTTTTTACCCCTTTTTGGATAATGATAATCTGAGCCACGCCCAAGCTTCACCCACCTCCCATCACCACCACCACCACCACAGATCCACCCCTTTACCTGAGCTTTCTTTGAAGGTGGTTTTACACAATGTCATGTGACAGCCATCAGATTTGAAGTGAAAGAAGTTGCTCACAAGACAGGAATTAAAAGAAAGAACAACACAACAACCTTCAAATGAAAATGAAGGGTGACAACAGGGCGTGTCAAAGTACAAATAACTGACAGACAAGGAAATGACAGAATACCAAAAAGCCATGACGAGTATATTGGCGCCATCGCACAATATAAGGCAGAATCAGCAGCGTCTCCTTTAAAGGCTCTGGTACAAAACAATTACAAAAAACACTGAGTCTTTGTTTTCCTGTAGTATCTGGTACTGTACATTTATTTACTATACATTTGTCCTAAAAAGAAAAATGCTCCCTTGCTTTCACGCTCACTGGTACATTATAAGATTTCACTTTAAGTTCACATGTTTGTTAGGAAAACTTCACTATCCAACATACTTACCCCCCATCAACGTGCACACAAACTACACACATCTAAAAAAGGTGGTTGTCTTCCTCACGCACCGCCTAGACTAATGCATTAGCCTGCACACGGAAATAAATATTCCACTCCTTTATTTTATGTTCATTTTTTTGCACATGCACGCATTGTTTGGTTTGCAGAAGCTCACACGCAAATATACAGTTTGGATGGAATGATGAAACGAGGGACCACCAGGGAAAACTCAACTAAATCAATTCATATAATGAATGGCCAAACAGACTGCTGCTGTGTGTGTGTGTGTGTGTGTGTGTGTGTGTGTGTGTGTGTGTGTGTGTGTGTGTGTGTGTGTGTGTGTGTGTGTGTGTGTGTGTGTGTGTGTGTGTTTATTTGTGCGTGCATGGCCTGAGACCAACACACTTTCATAAATATTGAAGAGTTATCTTAATGCTTTCATTATGGCCCTGACTCACAATGGCCGAGCTTTGTCCTTTTGACTCTTTGTTAAAGGAACCTGGCCCCGTCTCAATCTCATCTGCTTACATTATGGCTTGGTAGCCAGCTACACCTACTGCCCAGAATTAATGATAGGAATGGAGGGAGCTACGTGCGTGTTTCTTTGTATGTGTGCATGAGGGTGGGAAGTTAGACGGGTGAAGGAAGGAAGTAAGGAAGGAAGGGAAGAAGAAACGCAAGAAGAGAGACTAGGAGAAAACCAAAAGCCAAAAACCATCTATGAATGCCATGTTTTTAAGTATGATTGATGTGTTTGAGTTAATTTTTCCAGTTGCCTCAGTTAACCTCATGTGAGTCATATCCTGATAAAAACTGAAGGGAAAAGAAACTCTACTATATCAATCTTCTATCACAGGGCTGGTTCCTGCAACTCTTTTATTGCAGTCTTAAAAATAAAGCAATAAAAATAAATAAATAAATAAATAAAACGTACACACTGGGTGAATTGCTACTTTAACCCCAATAAGAAAAAAGCAGGAACCTTTATATTGTACTATAACTACTAGAATTAAAGTAATAGTCCACACCAGCTCATTTTTGTTTGTGGTTTATGTTTTATTTTACATACTGTTTCTAACCGCATGGGGATGTATCTTAAAGCAGTTCATGAACAAAATCTATTATATGTTTACCCATATTCTGCTTTTATTTACATTCACAAATCTTCAGGTTTCTGTGTATTTCTGTGTATAAACGCTGCATAATCTTTAAGGGTACTATTAAGGGTAACATGATACGGCAAAAGACTGTACAGGGAAGAAAACACTAAGATCAAGGCTACGTGCAATGTTACATAACGATGCAAGTCTTTAAAAACCTCGTTACGGCCTCCTCATTGGTCACTTGGATGAGCAGATTGTCACAACCCATAGATGGGTTTTTATTGTCACAGTTTTGCAGCCTTTAGTGGCTCTAATTATTACTACAAGACCAACTAAAGAAGTGATGGGACCGTTTGGGAGGTGGACTTGAGCTTGGAAGGCTAGTTTTCACTTCCCATTACAAATAAAAAGCCCTACTGAAAAAAAGAAAAGGGTGGAGCAAGCTTTAGTTTTGGTTTTTATTTTGAACTAGTGGAGGGAGATTCTTGGAGGAAAAACAGTTGGAAGATGAGTGATCGGTAGATGATTGGAGCAGTCTCCAGTACAGCCTGCTGGCCGTTTGCTGCATGGACAAACATGTTCAGCTTGGCTACTTCAGACGTTGCGTGACTGTGCCTTCTAGTAACCGGGAGGCTGAACGCAGACAGGGATTGGCTTCCTGTCTAAAACTCCCTCTAACCCATCATAACCATAACTTTGTCGGGTTTCTTTATGAAACCATAACAACGCAGACTTTTAAAATCTTTTTCTGCCTAAACTTTCTGCTCAATCTCCCTGCCTAACGACAAATTGAGGCAAAGATGTTGTTGGGTGTAGAATTTCTGACCATCACTGAAAACAGCTGTAGCTAAATGTCATCGGTTGGTTCCTATGACGACGGCATAAATATTCCCTAAGCTATTTCATCTGCACTCAAATGAGGTCGGAACATTGGGAAAACTGCCTCAAAAAATGCATTGGATTAATTATGAATTTTATTTCTGCTGAACTCTGCTGACTTAAATTAGCAAATAAATCTTAGTTGGAATCACAATAACTGCAGTATGTGCTTATACATTTGATGATAAAAAACCATGTTAGTTGCATTTAAAGAAGAAGTGCATTTGTTTCAAACGTTTACACATTTCTTAAGGCCTTAATGAAATGTCCAATGTGCTCTGGTCAGAATACCAGAGTATAAAAATGATATACCTTGGTTGTCTGGGCATACCCCCCTCTTCTGCAGGGCATGTGTTTGGGCATCATAACTTTAAACTACACACTTCTGAAATGCTGCAAATGCAGTACGATGGGAAGTTTGCTGGAGGTAAAAGTGGCGATGGTAGATTATTTCACTGTAACGTCCATATTTAGTTAACTTTTGCATGTTCAACTTTGGAAATGTCTTTACTGATTTCTTATCTGGTTTTGCTGGTGCTGGGGATCCTTTGGCTGAGGGTCGCTGGCTCTCGATGAAGCTGTGTCATGAAAAGATCAGCTGCATCATGGGGAAAATGATACATTCTTTCGTGTTAAGTGTTTTGTTTTTCTTTGGTTCTGGGTCATTTACATAACTGTTAAACTAAAGTTTGTCTGTTTGTTGGGGTTGTTTGTTAGTATTAGTTTCCCCCGTGTGTCGGACTGGTGTGGGTTTTTTTTCATGCGATTTGTACAGCAGCTTTGAGTTTCGTGTGCCGGATGTTGTTGAACTGTCAACCAGTCATTTCTTTTTCATGGCATTTTTCAAACAAGTTTTCACCGTTACAATTTTCTTGACCACAAATGCAATTTTTACAATTCCAGAACACTTTTCCAGCGCAGTTTGTGTTAACTTTTGTGCTTATCTGAGTCCATTTTCTAAGATGTTTCAAGCATGATAACGCATTCGCTTCGCTTCTAGCTTCTGGTCCTCTGCTTATTTTTTTTTTAAACTTTTTTTTTTAAACTTTTTTTTTTTTTTACAAATCTTGCTGTCAAACTGGATAAAAGTACCAACCGAGTGCAAAAATGTGTCGCTTGTGTCAAAGTGTGCGTTTGTGTACAAGAGCTGGGGCTCAGAAGCAGCATTTGTTATTGCAATCACGCTGTGAAAATTGTAACTCTGCTTTCTAGAGTTACAGTGTTTTGAGTTTGGCTGCTGTTGTTTAATATTTTCCAATAAACTGACAAAAGCAGGATTGTGTGTGACAGGGAGACACAAAGAGACGGCTGCACAGGTAGGGCTAGATTCTGTTTTCTGGACTTCTATAAAGGTAGCAATCAACCGGCATTGATTTCCCAGCATCCCCCTGTGGTTTGAACCAAGCTAAATTAATGGCAGATTGCAGCTTTTACCGGAGCTCGATCTTTTAGCTTTTTTCATTTCCTTCATATGTGAACCTTTTAAGTTTCTCTTTTTCATTCTCCGTTCTCACATTACTCTTTAGTTGTTTCCTGTGAGTTTTAAACGAATTTGTGGGTCCATGCTGCTTACAGTATGAAGGGGTTTAAAAAGAACCAAAAAGCAAACGTGTGTAACCAATCTTTACACCTTTCCTAAGCATTTTTATATATATATATATATATATATATATATATATATATATATTTGGACTATTTTATGACAGAACAGTTTTTTTGTTTTTGTTTTTAAAATTTTTTTGAATACTTAAATCTTTCTTCAGCGTTTTTATGCTCTGTTATAAATACACAATGCTAAGGCGTCTAAACACACACACACACATACACATACGCTCAATGACACATTCAGGGTCCTTTGTTTTCTCGGCTTGTGTTTTATACACACAGCATGTTAAAAAAAATGCTGATGGTGCAACCTCCAACAAGTAGAACAATAATACTGCTCGCTTTTCTGCAGCAATAGTGGATAACTGAGCTTTGTGCACCTCTGTGTGTGTGTTTGTGTGTGTGTGTGTGTGTGTGTGTGTGTGTGTGTCTGTGTGTGTGTGTGTGTGTGTGTGTGTGTGTGTGTGTGTGTGAGACTTCTAGCGGGCAGAAGAAAAATGGGCTGAGACAATGGCAGGGAATACAATCTACATTGTGCTGTCCTGCATGGATCCCTTGGGGCTGCAGTGGCAGCAACTGAGGCATCTTATTTGTGTGTAGGTGTGTGTTTTATATTGAAGGTTTGAATAGCAGTGGGACGACTGTGTGTGTCTGTTTGTGTGCGCACACCAAACGCACAAAAAGCAGCAAGAAATTGTTTTGTATGTTTATGGTGCGGGGAATGTGAGCGTGTCATAGAAAACAAATAGCTTCTGTCCATCATTAGAAATGTCCTGTCGGACTGTGAATCCGTGTGTCTGTCACTGGCTGGCAGCTCGTCTCAGGTTGAAGGAACTCTTAAGCACACGTTTACGTCCACTCCTGAACTCTGAAAGGGTGTCTAACTGGCATGCAGATGGCTGTCACCGTGTGGAGAAGTCTCCGTTTGTACCACAGCTCGCCTTAAAAACTGCTTTGTTCTGGCTCTCTCAGCAGGAAAACGTCCACCTTCAAACCTTTTTTTAAATTTTTATATTTCATATAAGCTAGTAAGCCAGCAGTTGACATACTACAACGTATCTCAGTGTATTGTAGATATTTTCTCAGGCCTCCAGTGTTGGATAAAGTATTTTCATAATGTAGTACTTTGTATGTTAATAATTACTGTCATTCAACTGTCAAGTAATTATATATCAATGTCTGAATTGTAATTCAGAGACATTACACTGAATGCCTGAATGTAGATTTCTATTATTAGTTATTATTGAGGGTCATACATCCAGTGGAAGGTAGTATTACTGCTTGGCACCTAAAGCTGTAAACTTCATAAAATGGGTGCAGTGAAGGTCATTTTGGTAGGATGTCAGAGGCTAGGACGCAAGAACATTGATGGTGGTTGACAGCCATCGCTCTTAGTGTGTGTTGGGACCCTCCTGGTGGATCTCCCCAACTTCAGACTGCCTAGTTATATCTGCGTAATCTTTCATCTGCATCTTTTTTAGTAGCAAAGACTTTGACTTTATGGACCCACCGTTTTAGACCTGAATGAAAATTACTGTCCCTTTGCTCTCCTGTCAGTGAACATTCCCCAGTTCTGGTCTCGTAAAGGCATCTGTAATGACTTCTTTAAGTTCTCGCCCCTAAAACCCATAAAAGGATGCCAGTGGACCTGGCTGATCTGTGTTTTACCCACAAACGGCATCACTTGCAGCGTGAAACAATAAATTCTCTCACTGTTCCAGTCTTGCTTGATACTCCTGCTCCTTCTTCTGTCGTACATCACTCTGTCATCGTGAAGAAGGAGCTGAGCCGAAAGGCAAAGCTCTCAATTTACCATTCAGTCTATGTTCCCTCCCTCATCTATGGTAACGAGCTGTGGGCAGTGACTAAAAGAACAAGATAACGGATAAAAGCAGCTGAAATGAGTTTCCTCCGCAGGGTGTCTGGGCTCTCTTTCAGAAATAGGGTGAGAAGTTCAGTCGTCCAAAAGAGTTTGAGAGTAGAGTCACTGCTCCTCCACATTGAGAGGAGCCAGATGAGGTGGCTCAGGCGTCTGCTTCGGATAACTTCTGGATGCTTCCAAGGTGAGGTTTTCCAGGCACATCCCACTGGGAGGAGACCCCAGGGAAGACCCAGGATGCGCTTGAGGGATTATGTTTCTCAACTGGCCTGGCAACACTTTGGGATCCCCCAAGATGGAAGTGGCAGAGGAGAGAGGGAAGTCTGGACTATTGTCCTTGCAAACTGACCCCCGATAAGATGGATGGATGGCGGTTTTATGCTATTACTCAAAATCCTGTCTTGCACAGCACCTTAAGATCCAGTACTGGGTCCTACTCTAGTTTTCATTTCTGAAACGTCTAATATGCTGACACAAAGGTTGTCTGGTTGTCAGTGATGTCACCAAATTTCAACAGTCATGTCTACGGTATTGATGCTGCTTGATATGTACCTGCTCATCAGGTCTTGGCCTCCCTTCATTCTGAAATGGAAAAGAAATGTAAAACATCCAGAGAACTGTTCAGAATTACAAGTCAGAGTCATTGTGAATGAAAAGTCAGTTTCATTTGTCAGTCTGGAGGACTGTCATCTCATCTGCAAGTCTTCTACGTAGTCTGAGGACTGAGTGCACGTTCGTTCGCGAAAGTGTTCGTCAGTGCATGACAGAGATAAGGGCTTGAATGAGTGGCCTTCTCAAGACCGTAAGAGCTGAAAAGATATACATAAATGTAAAATGTACTGCAAATACACGTGATGATCAACTGGATGTGTGCTGAGAGAGGCTTTGTGTGTGTGTAAAGGGTTAGTGACGAGGGAAGAAATTCCCAGATATAAGTAGAAATCCTAGTGGAAGCTGAAGATGTACCGTGTTTACTAGATACAACTGCTCATCTTACATGTATCTTAACAGGATTAGCATCTTCCTTAAAGTAAATGCAGCTCATAATGTTTTTATTTCAAGCTTGACATTCTTTTAGTGCCTCATAAATATACACTCTCACTCTTTCACATCAATGTCTAACCGCACTTCTAAAGGAGATCAATCAACTTGCGCAGTCCAGCTTACTTTTCCAAAAACAAACGAAACCAATAAGAATAATGGAGCTGGAATACGACGATTGCAATAATGTGTCAAATAACGGGGCTCAAAATAAATCTTTTTATGTTGAAGTTTGATGGCGCGGTGACAGAGAGAGAGACTGAGGTTTGGTGATGAAGCAAAAGTCGCTTCTGTGTGAACAACTTCAGAGTAAAACAAGCTACGTGATAAAGCAGTCCTTTTGTCCAGATTCTTGTGCTGATTAACCTTGAAACCACATTTTGAGCCAAGATCAGCTCTTATTACCAAACCACTCTGCAGCAGCATCCCTGCTGTGCCAGCACAGTGATCCTGCTCACATGAATCAGAGGGCTGCATCGTTTTTTTTCTCATCAACACCATTGTGAGGGTGAATATGGACTAAAAAGCTGCTTCCGGCTGGAAGGACAGGGTGACTTCCAAGAAGGAGCAGACAGTCAGTGAAACAAACATAACATGTGCAATAATTTACGTGATGTAGAATAATTTTAATAATAACTACCTGAAAGTTCTGAGTGAGCCGATTGGCAAAAAGAACAATATGTCCCCTTAACGGGAGTATTCACAAAGACCTCAGAACATTTTTCAGACATATTTTGTCCTCTTATTGTGGTGCACTTCTGCTTGCAAGTTGTAGCTTTTAGCCCTGGAAAAAAAAAACATTTTCTTTGACTTTTTCTTTTTGTTTGTTATGCCTAAATTACCACCTTGACGGTAATAGCACTTGGGCTATTTCATTTGTTGCCAAAATGTGTGCTGCAAATTTTTGGATAAAACGATCTGTGCACAGGAAAATCCACACACAGTGTCTGATGTTAAAAATTGTAAGTTTTGATAATAAAAGACCCCAAAATAACTAACAAACTCATTGTGTCGGGTGATACATCTCTTTTCTGGGGCTACATATATTTAGTTATAACTGTCCAATTTACAGTAGGAGTCTTTTAGGAATATAAAAGTAGTTTATGTATGTATTTATGTCTGTGTAAACAGACAGGAACAAATGAGTTACTGTAATGGACTTGTGTGGTAGAATGGTGTCTTACTTTAATCTCCTGAATGAAATCTGAACGTCAGTCGCAAACGAGATGAAATTACAAGAACAAAAACAGGAGGCTTCAACAGTTACCTCCTAAGTAGCCTCCAGAAGTTGTGTTTTGTTGGCTTTGAAGATTCATCCATTTACAGATAAGTGCAAAGAGCTGAGAATATTCTAGCTTCTGACTGTTACTTGATTTCAGCATTATTACCAAGGACTATTTAGTCACAAAAAAAAAACTGGTTTCTGTGTGAACTTTACCTTCATGTAGATCAGGGGAAGAGTTTTTAAAGCACACATCAAAGTCAGGAAAGCAAGAGCGTAATGAAGAAGGAGTAAAAAATAAAAAAGAACAGATGGACTACATGCTGACAGCTAGATGAGGCGAAAACCAGCAGCGCTGTGACGCAGATTGATTGGCATTTCTGTGCAACTTCATAAAAAAGACTATTTATTTTAATTCAAAATGTAGTGCAGCCAGTATTGCATGTCCTCATTGTGTGATTATTGTTGACAAATCTGCAAACTTCTAAAGGGAAGGAAAAGTGTTAATGTTACAATATTCCCATATTGAATTAATAATTATGCTTCCATAAGTAATATTACAGACATCAGAACAAACATTCAAGTATGAATCCAGTTAAAGTGGACATCAGATGGACATTTCCCTCCAGTTTTGTCTCTAGAGGTCTTGTGCATTAGATTTACCACCATCAGACCCCAAAACAGTTTGTATTTACTTAAGAACAATAAAGAAATTGCAACAATTTAATCGAAAATGAGACGATCATGTTAAGTCTTTTCTGATTTGTTGAATTTCTGTAAGCTTTCCATGAGGGAGGTGCCTGTTTTTTTCCCCAAGCAACAACAAATAAGACTTTGACCGATAACTTTTGTTTTCAGCAATGGTGAGTGGAAAAATGCTCATTGCATCCTCACAAATAAATACCAATTTTTCTTTAAAGTATTCTGAAAGCAAACACAAAATGGTGTGTATGAACCAGACGCTGATCAGTCCTTCCTTGGTGCATACACTCCCAGAAGCCAACCGTAGGAACGTGCAGGACCCAGTCCGCCAACGTGGCAGCTGACTACCATCACCTGAAGTCTCACAGTCTCACAGCTGAGCTCATGAGACTTGGATCCACCTTGTTCATTGCATTTAAATACAACACCACCTTGTACATCTTTTTTTCTTAAAGCTAAAAATCTAAATTGCTAAAATCTATGTTGTATGATTCTAGCTTGTGAACATTTGAATTTCTGCATCATTTTCACATGCTTTCATGACCCTGTTTATTCCTTTATCTGTTTTTTTTTCTTATTTTCCTCTTTTCCTCTGTCATTTCTAATCTTTTCTGGACATTGAGTAGTTTTTATTGAAAACTAGAACAATAAAAGAAACTGAAAAATCACACCCAGGCTATAAGTTTTCCCCCTCTTTGTTACCTTCATCGCCGTCTGTCTTCCCAAACAATATTACAAAACCAATTCCACACCAGTCAATAGGCTCAGGAATTGGCTTTCATCTACTTGGTCCCACAGGGGCTGCCATATCATCAATACAGATTTATACCGTTGCCTGGTAGCTAATATACACAAATGCCAATACACCGTCTCTCTCTCTCTAGCTGGTAAAAATACATGGAGCAATCTGGGCCAATTTTATGAACAGTACTAAAAGACTGGCAGTGGAAAGAAAACCCAATGAAGTGTCAGGAGTGCAGAAATGAAAGGCAGATGGACCGTCTTCAAGAGAGAGAGTCCGTGTGTGTGGTCAGCAGCATTGCAGAGCAAACACCAAAATGCTGGAGAAGTCTGGAAGACTTCTGGATGCAAAGATGCCTTTGGACCTCTCGACTCATTTATTTGTTTAGGGATTATTGCCTCTGATTCTCCTCACTGATGAACTTTAGTTCTTCTGCCTCTTTGTTCAGGCCATGGAAAACATGCCTCTTGTTTGTCATCACTGAAAATGACCTTTTAATTAGTAACAGGTGGATATCACATGACAGGTTTGATATTTTAATCTCACAACTTTGACACACAGATGTATCATTGATAAAAATAATTGACAATAAGAACATGAAATTGTGCCGCCACTGAGCCATTTCCATTGGATTCATTAGTAGAAGCAGAATCACCTCAATGTTACATTGGGCCAATGTGGCTTTTTAATTGACCAAAGCTTGACAAATTGGTTTTGAGTAAAAAAAATAAACTGTTTTGTAAAGGTGTGTTACATTACACATTCTTCCTGCTTTACACTGATATACACTCAACAGCTCTGCACATGTATGTTTTCTACAGATGGGCTAAAAACTGATTGTGAATCTGGGTGTATGATCAACAGGTAAATGGGCCTGAGGGTCTTGAAAGACGAATGTTGCAAACTAAACCACAAACTACAGCATGAGACAAACTACAAAATAACAAGCTATTTGACACATGATGCAACTTAAACTAAAGTGAACGCCCTTCCTCCTGGACCTCGTTCATGAAGGCTTCATAATTTAGTAAGTACATTTTCACATATACCACCTCTTTACTAAAAACCCACTTTGGATTTACAACCGCAGCGTAAAACTCCGATCGATCACATATTGGCACAAGTCTGGAAAGAGGTGATGAATGCAGTTAATGCCAAGTCGTCAGTCCAATAAAGAATTAAAGAGGTGATGCAGAAAAAGTTTGAAGTTGGAAGTAAAAGTGACTGACCATGTTGACAGTGTAGTCCTGTAACAGCAGGGGGACATCATGAAGCAACGTTTCTGCTGCAGACAACTCCATTGGAGAAACACCATAACCAGAGTTATACCTGATGCGACATGTCCTCACAGGCGTCACAAGCAAACCCTGAAGTTACGCTTCTTACATTGCTGTGCATCATGGCAGCCTGGGTTCTGTATTGCTTTTGACCACAATTTCATAATGTTCACGATAAATTTGTCTTATGGTTCTCATTTTAAATATGCCTTAAAGGTGTCATCATTTCATGAGGCCCAGTGAATGGAAGTCATTGCGGTCCTGTAATGAGTAGAGATACCAGCTCATGCTGTCTTTAGTTTTTTTGTTTTAACTTTCTCAAACCCTATGTCTCTTTTTCTAGCCTTCACACATTACACATCTAACTGACCATGAGACATTAACCTCACAGAAACATTTATGCCATTTAAAGACTGCTTTTTATTGTTACATTCCTATTTTCAAGATGGCATTTTCAAGCAAGAACAGGTTTTATTTTTACGATCGCACAAGCAAACAGGCTGCTTTTCTGCTGTCTAACCTTAACTGTCCATTATTTGGAAGTGGAAAAAGAGCACCAAGGATGTTTCCAGCTGTGATAATGGCTTCAATTTTGATTTTCCATTTGGAAAAATGTAAACAGACGAGCACATAGACAGGGCAGGAAATCACTGGCATTGTGCACGGGGACCAGATGCATACTGCATGTGCTCGAGTGTATGTGCCTTTTGAATCAAAGAGTGTGTGTGTGTTGTGTGTTATCTGTTGCTCATGGGGAGCCAGGAAGGGATAAGGTGTGTGTGTGTGTATCTGGAAGAAGTAGGGGAGGAGGAAGAGGAGAGTCCCCTTAGATGCACAGCTAAAAACAGCAGGATCACAGTAGGAAAACATAACTGAGATCTGAGCAGGAAGAGAGAACAGATGGAGAGTATGATTGCACACACACACACACACACACACACACACACACACTCGGTAGATAGAAGTCACTGATAGACGCAGATGGGCGCGTACACCTTAAACTACGTATGCACTCTCGTACAGGTGGACTCCTTTGCTCACAAACATAATCCCGTCACACCTACAGACCTCCTTCTTAGTCCCTCACTCGCTGCCTCTCCACTGCTTTTAACTGATTGCTGCTGTCTCCTTCCAGGTGTGCCTCTGTGTGCTTGTGTATGTGCTACCTGCGCACAGCTGTCTTTGTGTAGGTTTCAAAGGCACCTTGAACAAAGCTAAATAAATCTCATAGCATTGCCATATGCCAGTTCGAGTATTTTTAGACAAAGCAGATATTCCCAGTTCTACACGCAACCTTGGAATTCCTAACAGAACCTTTAAACTTTAAACCCATTTTCAGTTCATTTCAGTTCAAGAACACTTTAATTACCGGTTCTGTGATTTATTTTATTTTATTTGTTTTGTGTTGTTTTGTTTTGGGGCTTTCACGCAGCGGGATCATCGTGCTCTGCTCACTGATTAGACGTGTTTTTGCAGTGGATGCTCTTCCTAATGAAAACATCCACATTCATCTGGGCTTGTTTTGCCGCAATAAAAAGTTGGTCAGTATGATGAAGTTGCTATATTTAAAAAAGCCATAGCCAAGAAGCTGTTCTTTGTACTCGGCCTCTACAGAGTAATCTAAGTATTTCTGAAGTTGTCAGGACTCTACTCTGAGGAGTAGAGAGAACTGAAATGGTGACGAGACAGTCCCCTGTGGTGCTCCTGTGCTGTTGATCACCTGACGAGACACAAAACCCTTCACGCAAACCAATCCAAAGTAAAATATGGCTTCTCTCATCTCAGATACTCTAGTATACACATTTTGAATGACCTATTTTTGGAAAATGAGAGGAATTTTCCAAAGTTTGGTTTGTAATCTAAGTGAGAGCATCTAGCCGTTGGGTTCAGGCTGGACAGGTAGCTCCTGTCAGTCACTCAGTGCAAAGATGTTTAGTGCTACGACATCACAAGGGACTTAACAAAAACGTGCAATCTCTTCTGCGCACTCCTACGTACATGCTCCCTAACAGCTGTCCTGAAACCAGAACAATAGACTTCTTAAAGAGACAGCTATTTGTCCCAGTATGTGATGTCTAAAGCTTTTGACTTCTGTGTTCTTTTTTGTTGAAGTTTCAATATTTTACAGAATATATGACACATTTTGCTGATCGTTTAATGTCACCTCTGCCGCTGATGTACTGGCCTTTGTGAGTAACCCAACAAATCCCAAAGGACCCCTGCCGTGCTGTTTCAGGGGGCCATCAAAAAAATAAATAAAAAAATCCATAAAGTTTTACCAGTCCTGTCAGTCTCTTTAGTGACCTTTTTTGTTCTTGTAATTCAGGGTGTGAATGAGAGAATGCAGCATGTCTGCAGCATGAGATCCCTGGTCTCAGTACATAACCTACATGGTTAACCAGATGTCACACACTTGATTACGCATTCGCACCCACACACACACTAGATGACCCCAGGGCTAAAAGTCTCCCTTTTTTCTGTCCCATAATTGTGTGTGTAAAATGTCACGGCAATTGATGAAAGATCTTTTTGTCAGAGCAATAGACACACTAACGTAACTGGTCGACATTATCATCTCTGGCAGCACGCAGCTGGCACGACCAAAAAAAAAAAGGAAAAAATGCACTCGGTCAGTTTTGAAGCTGTCACAAGAAATAATCTGTGGATGTCATCAGGATTTATGTAAAATGACTACAAAAAAAAAAGACATTTAACCTCCGTTCTTAGCCTCCATTCATTTGTTACCTTCCCGTTTTGCTTTCGTCATTCTGCTCCATCTGTCTCACGTCTTTTAGGTCTTCTGTTCTCGATTATGTTTATCTGTGTGTGCCAGCGGGAAAAGATGGACCTTGATGACAGATCTGTTTTTAAGTGAGCAGGTTTGTGGCGGTGATGCTTCCAGTGTGCTATCAATGTGTGGCAGCAAAAAAATCAGAAATGATGGAGAGAGTGTGTCTCGAATCATGCTTGTTCGATAGTCTGCCAAAGCTCTAGAGGTGTGTGTGTGTGTGTGTGTGTGTGTGTGTGTGTGTGTGTGTGTGTGTGTGTGTGTGTGTGTGTGTGTGTGTGTGTGTGTGTACCAGAATCAGGCTGGTGGAGTGTCAGGATTTCAGCGACGCTGGTACTAAACCTGTTTCATACACTTTCTCCTAATTCCCTCCTTTCTGTCTCACCAAATACATCGCTGCCTTTATCATCAACTGAAACAAATAGCCTCCCACTCCCCAAATAGACAGAAGCACAAATAGGCACACACACACACACACACACACACACACACACACACCAAAGACCAAACTGTGATTATGACTCATTTTCTGACCTTATCTACCAAAGTACGTGAATTATTTTGAACCAACCTTCATTCTGACGTTTACGTCTCACATTTGTCATGCACGTTAAAGACAAAGGCAGTCTTCACTTTCATACTTTCATGCTTTTAGAACCAGTCCTCATAAGGATAGAAGTACAAAAGTCTGCACACGTGCTGGTGGGAATCATTGCTGTGTGTAGCTTTTCCCATTCACTGCCGGTGGAGCCGGCTGTCTGATTGGTTGTTGCAGTGATAGATGCCTGGCCAGTTTTCTGATTACTACAATCTTCGATCTCCTGGGCCGGACATAATAAGAATAAATGTCCCTTACTGTAGAGAGAATAAAGGTGTGTGAGCCGTGTGTGTGTGAATGAGAGAAAAGCGAGACAAGGCCTGGAAGAAAAGGGCTTTGAGTTTATGTTTTGACAGCGTAGTATGGGCATTTGTTCTAGAGTGACAGACAGACGGTGAACAGTGTGTTTGTAAAGTCATGATTCCAGCCCTCGTGTCCAAGTAGGCTGATCTGTCATTCGTTTGATGGCGACCCTCCCAGCTTGAATCCAGAGTCTCCACCCCACCACTCGGCGGACCGCCACTCTGTCTGTGGTATGATGGTGCCAGTCACTGTGACGGACACCGCCGTCAGTCTACCTCAGAAGGTGCACTTGGATAAACTCCCTCGGGCTTTTGACTACTTCCCCCCAACTTTTATGACTGACTTGGAGCATTGATCAAATTAAGAGCAACTGCTTTTATTGACCTCTTTAAGAGACACTTTATTTTCCTTAGTTTAGAGGGCCCTCAGGTATTGTTTTATGTTTGATTGTATGTAACACTGTTCTTTATATTTTTGCAACTAAAGTTCAGTCATTTCAGTTACCAGCGAGTTTGGTTATTGCACTGAACCTCAGCTCCTATGAACCTAGATTGTGACGTGTATCAGTGATTTATTTTAGTTTAGAGCAACATCTTGTCCAGAAATGGTTGTGTAAAACTTCATTGATATGATGGAAACAGCCAACCTAAACTGTAGTTGCCCAATCTAGAGGATATTTTGCCAATTCTGCAACATGTTTCATTTCTTTATTCATCAAGAGGTGTCTTCTTTAGAGGAAAGCAAGGCCATGGCCCTCATTTCGCCCTTTTTTCTTGATTTTCTGTCGTTGGTGGTGAAGTTATTTGAAAACAGGCAGAGGGAACAAATGTATAGAAAATCTCATATCTTACATAAATACATACTATGTGTGATTAGTTCAAGGATTTAATTTGTTAGACGAAGTCCAGTTTTTTTTTTTTAATAGTTATACTTATATATACTATATATTTCTTTTCAGATAACGCAGCCCGGATTCCCTCACTGTCTTGCGTCATATTTTAACATGTTATTACAGAAAAGTTGCACTTTAGTCTCACAGAAACTGGCAACACCGAACTGAAATAAAAAAAAAACCTGAGAAAACAAATACTTACAATACTAATATTGTGTATAAAATTTCTCCCAACATAAACAGGGTCCGGCAGTTCCCAGTGACACTCACCTTGTGCTGGAGCATTTACATGACAAACCTGAAAATCACAATTAAACCATCAACAGAGCTGCCAACTCCAAGCACTGAATTTGACAATGGGCTCTTGGCATGGACACGCATTTTTGGCATATTCTGATCGCTTTGATATTGTGCCAACTGGAAGATGCACCAGGTGAATGGCATTTTTGGTCATCCTGCCTACACATGAGAGAGAATGTATAACTGTGACTGCATGTTAAAGGGAACATGCCCTTTTTTCTAAAGCAGAGTGTTTCCAGAGGTCTGAGTGAAAGATCTGTGTTGTGCTTTATAAGCTTTAGTCAAAATGCCATGGGGACGCAATACAGTAGCTTCTTTTTTAACCAGGCCATTATGGCTGTGTTCAAAGCGGCTGGTAAAAGGGGGAGGAGTCAAACACTCCAAACCCTATTCCAAAAGAAGGGGCTTTTATCACTTTCCAAAACTTCTTAGAGTCACTTAGATGGTCAGTGGTTTTGGAGACATAGAAGTCAGATTTGGCCTCCTTCATGAGAGAGGTGCATTTGTTGCGAAGCTGTCTGAAGGTCAGCCAGTCAGCTTGAGAGTTGGTTCTACGGGCTTCAGTCCAAGCAACATCCCGCTCTTTCAGCAGGCTTGATAGATGGGGGTGAACCATGGATTGTCCCTGCCTTTTATTGTACATTTGTGAAATGGAGCATGTTTATTCACAAGTTGGAGAAAAGCATCACGAAAAAGATTCCAAGCCAGCTCAACCTCATTAATTAGTGAAATCCTGTCCCAGTCTATGCTACAGAGATCTTGGAGAAATGCCTGTTCGCAGAAGTAAGTGCTTAAAATCTCTCCTAAGTAAAATTCTTGCCCTTAATTTGAAGAGTTTGGCTCTCCTGACGGCTGCTATGGCACAGTGGTCACTTGTGTCGTTTGCAAATATACCAACGCTGGATTATTTATGAGGAGTATATGTAAAAATTATGTCCAGGGTAGATGATTTATCTATTTCTTTGGAGATTTGGACGAGTTGTGTTATTGATTAATTGGATTAATTGTGTAAGATTGAAAGAATTACAAATATAATTAATGTATATAATATATGTATGTATATATATGTATATATATATACATACATATATATACATACATATATATCGCTATATCGCTATATATATGTATGTATGTATATATATGTATGTATATATATATATATATATATATATATATATATATATATATATATATATATATATATATATATATATATATATATATATATATATTACATACACACACAGTTAGTGTGTGTGTGTGTGTGTGTGTGTGTGTGTGTGTGTGTGTGTGTGTGTGTGTGTGTGTGTGCGTGTGTGCGTGTGTGTGTGTGTGTGTGTGTGTGTGTGTATGTGTGTGTGTGTGTGTGTGTGTGTGTGCGTGTGTGCGTGTGTGTGTGTGTGTGTGTGTGTGTGTGTGTGTGTGCGTGTGTGCGTGTGTGCGTGTGTGTGTGTGTGTGCGTGTGGTGTGTGTGTGTGTGTGGTGTGACAGTTTCTAATTACGTTTCACCTTTGCTTCAGAAGCTTTTACGCTGCCAATCAGAACCAAGAGCCAGTCTGGGAGCTGAGGAGAGCTGATGCAAGACTGTCTCCCAACTAACTAGATTACCCTCGTGCTCTTCCTCTTATGCTCAGCTCTATATTGTGATACAAAAGTAAAACTAAATTAAGTGACGAAAATGGCCTCTTTGTAAGACTGGTGTTACTCTGGCTCGCTCCCATCTCTTTGTCTCTGAACATGGATTGGTATCACTGCCAATTTTTCCTTTTTCCTCCTATTTCCCAGACTTTTCCCTCCACTTCTCCTTTCTCAGTACTCATTTCATTTGCATTGATAAGCAGGTTTCTCAGTTTAGAGAATATTAAAAACAGAGACAGTAAGCTTGTGCTGTCATACTGTTTTTCTGCTTCTCATCTCTTTTATTTATTATTATTATTATTGTTACAAGCTCACAAACACAAGGATGCTTCACACAGAATAGCTGTCAGGAAATAAAGAAAATTCTCAGAGGTTTATTTTACTGTACCTGATAAAAAAATAATACACACAAGTAAGTAATGAGATTATACCTGTAACCCTTCAGTCACTTGAGAATGTTTGGATTATATTAATTTACTCTTGAAAATTAAAAAAGTTGTTTCTGATTGACAGGCAGTGCTACACTCATTAGGATGAACTGACATTAAATGTCTTAAAGCTCTTTTTATCTCCACAGTTACTATTTGATAACATTACAGCCATAAATAAAAAGCTTTGCTACAGAGCATAAATTCATAAATATGAACAATTCTGTGTTTTCTAAGTACAACTGATGATGTCAGCTGCAGTTACCACCTGATTATGAGCAAAACTTTTAATAGTTTATTGGCTTTAAAGAAAAACTCATGAACATTCATGAGCTACAATTCAAAACAACCGGGTTGGCTGCTGAATTTTTACCACCTTGAATCAACAAGTTTTTACAACAAAAACCAACAAGTCATTCACTGGGTTAAAGCGCTGGAAGCCGTTTTGGATGTCTTTGGTTGACACTAGTCTGGTTGTTACTCTGCCTACTTCACATGCTTAATCAATTTCTTCTGTGTCCACTGGTACTGCGGCAAAGGTTTAGAAAGATTTACTGTACTTACCTTTCTACTGTACAGTTATGCTCAGTACACTACTACTTTCTCAGCTGTGACAGGTTACAGACAGAAGGAAACACTCCCATCCTCAGGACAGCCGTGTGCACTGTTAAGACCTCACTGACATTACTGAAAGCTCCTCGTCTTGTTTATTATAACATATTTTGCTCCACTTTCCTTTCATTGTAGCATCCTTTTTAGTCGTCAGTGTAAAACAGTACTTCAGGCCTTGTAAGACTTAGTCTCAGATATTTGGATTAAAGCAGGAACCATCTGTCTCTTAAAAAAAAACTTTTGATTTAATAAAGTCCAATTTGCTTTTGTCCAGCTACCCTCAACCAGAGTTGCTTCTACAAAGTTGTCAGTAATGAATTGGTGAATAATAATTAGCATTTAATTTTTTTTAAATAAAACCCAAATCATGCTTGTTTCTGAATTGTAAAAATTGTAAAAAAAACATCCTCTCGTACACTTTGTAATTGAGATCCTTTTGTTAAGGTGATTATCTTTTGCTGATGCCGCCCGCTGCAGCTTCTCAAGATGGTTTTTGGTTTTATGTTGGGTTTTTTTTGGTCCCCACTTTTCCAATTTATCCAAATACATATAACTTTTCTTTGTAAAAGCTCATTTCCCCTCCCAGTCTGTTTCCTCCACAAGATTAGATTACCCATCTAACACCTCCACTCATCCATCCTCCTCTCTTTTACTCTCAGGATCCTCAGCCTAGATTTCTTTCAATCTGTTCTTTTCCCGCTGCCTTATTTTCCTTTTCCAGTCTCATTTTTTGTTTTCAACCCCCACCCCTTTTCCCACCTCCAATTCTCCACTGATTAAGAGAGAGGAAAAACAGTTGGTAAATCAGTGGGAAAGTTCAATTAAGCTGTGGGCCTCTGGGCTTTTGTATTGGCTTGATAACGTGTGTTTGTGTGCTTACCTGTGTGTTTATGGCTGTGCATGGTGAGCCATGCTATGTGTGTAAGTGTGCGCATGAAATGAAATGTACTCTTTGCTACTTCACTGGTGTGTGTTTCGGTCTCAGCTCTCCAGGAGTAGTTTTCCTCCTTAATCAAGTGAGAGAGTAGCCCACAGGTAATTACAGCTTCCTTCCAAAAACAACAACTGAGCCGTAGCTTTCCTGTTGGACCTCATCACAGTCAAATAATAGATGCCATTCCAAAATCAGCAAAAGATTCCACGTGTTACCTGCTTCAGGAAGATGTGATGCTCCTCGCCTTGTCCCATCATTTCGATACACAATTATGCCCAGACGAATTTTGGTACTGAGTTTTCTGCTTTCTTCTTTTGTCTTCGGTTACTGAAAAGCATGCTGTGAGGGGTTAATCACTTATGGCCACTGAAGAATGCTCCATTTCTATGCCTTCAAAAAGTCTTGAATTGCTTTCCCAGCATCTTAAAGGTCATTATCCATCAGCACGGTGAGGCGTCGCCCCTATCAGTATTATTTGGCAGATCTCTGTGCATCTGGGAATTCATCTTGCTACTTCTGTCTTTGTCAAACATGGTGGAGGCAGTGACATGGTATGGGCAAAGCCTAATCTGGCTTTCCTGTCCTTAAATGTTACCAGTGGTTTACGCATTGTTGTTAAAACCTCTGTATTTGTATTTATTAAGGCGTCTCCTGACCGTAGCGTTTGATAAAGACACATGAGAGATACTGATTCTTGTAGGCATGAGGAACACAGGAGCTAGATTAGAGACGGTTTTCTAGGATGTTTTTTTCTCTGTCTTTTTTGTTTTTTCAGAAAAGATTATAGCTTCCTTTGCTTCCCTTGAGACCTCCTTGGACCATTCAAAGAGCTTCCAACTCCAGACTTCATTTGTCTTGAAGTCGTGGACTGCATCTGACCAACTAACTATAGTTCAGTCCAATACTTTTGAGCCCCCGAAAATGGAGGTTGTATTTTACTCAACTTTGCTGTAATCCCTAAATGTAAATGTAATATTTTTGTGAAACTCCTTAAATTAACACTACTGGTCTGTACTTTGATTCGACTTTTATTGTGAAATAAAACAACGGCAAAAATTATAAAAAACATCATTGTTTAAATACTTCGGGGGCCAAACTATACAGCATCTGTTGTTGACTGATACTCACATTTTTATTTGGTAGATTGCAATAATATATCAGTGATACTCTCATTTATTTAAAGAAGAAGGAGGAGGAGATGAAGAGGAAGTATGAGGAAAGGGAGAAAGAGGAAGAGAATCTAATACAGTGGATGAAGATGAGGTAAGTAGAAGAGAAAGAGAAGGAGGAAGTTAGAGAGAGGAGGCAGACTAAGAGGGAAATAAAGTTATTGAAAGAAAGTGGAAGAGGAAAAGGGATGGTACGTGAAAGAGGAAGACAATGTAAGAAACAGGAGGAAGAGGAAGTAACTGGGAAAGGAAGATGAAGTAATTGAAAGGAGGAAATAAAGGAGGAAGAGAATGGAAGAGAGAACAAGGAAAAGTATGTGATTGTTTCAATAAACATTAAGAAGGAAGAGGAAGTACATAGAAGAGGAAAATGAAGTGTAATAGGAGGTGAGCAGGAGGGAGTGGAAGTAAGAGAAAGTAGGAAAAAGAGGAAGTAAGTGGAAGATGAAGTAAGTGAAAAGAGGAAGTGAGAGGGAGAAGAAGGAAAAGTTATTGAGTGTTTGAGATAAACATTGAAAGAAAGAAAGAAAGAAAGAAAGAAAGAAAGAAAGAAAGAAAGAAAGAAAGAAAGAAAGAAAGAAAGAAAGAAAGAAAGAAAGAAAGAAAGAAAGAAAGAAAGAAAGAAAGAAAGAAAGAAAGAAAGAAAGAAAGAAAGAAAGAAAGAAAGAGAAATTAACAGCTGCAAACATAGGTGTTCACATGTATTATACAGGTTCGCAGCATAAAGTTCCCGGGCATCCACGTTTCCTCTGGTCTCTCCTGGACTGAGAACACCTCACACCTGGTGAAGAAGGTGTGAGGTGCGTGGTTTGGGAGCTCCACAGCACAGGGCCAGACCTGGGATAGACCTGGACCTGGACCAGACCTGGACTCAGCTTTTGCTGCATGGGTCCAGGAGAGGGCCAGCCTCGTTGCCACAGATCCCACCCACCCAGGCAGTGGACTGTTTGTACCACTTCTATCAGGAAAACGGTACGGGAACATCAAATCCAGCACAGAGCTGTGAAAGCAATCGCCACATAAAAGCTTGCTATTGAAACCTTATGTACTTACGACAACTGAATCACTGTGCAAGCAGTCTGCTGTTTACATGGTTTACCCTCCTCCGCATAAGATATGTGATCTTAATAATAATAATCTTTTACAAGCTTTTATGTCATAATTAATTACCAGGTGCTGATGATTAAAGGAGAGCTGTGAATACCGGATTTCCCCAAATGCAGGGGTTTAACACGCAGCTCCAACCAGCTCCAACCACGCAGCCGCCGATGCAGGTTGAAGCAGGGGAGGTGCACCGGCTGGTACGCTCTTAAACATAACATTTCTCAGCGTGGGCTATTACTGCAGACAATCCATTACTCCTGAGTTTACTTATAGATTAGCTGGTTTATGCCTCTTTTCAAGGGAAGCAGAATCACACTAACAATTAAGCGATATCCTGCTATTGATTGAGATGGTCCTATTCTCATTGCAACGTTTGTGGTTATTTCTTTTAAAAGTCCTCTTCAGCCCATTGATAGCTCACTGAGCTTTTTTTCCTCACCAGAATTAGATTTAAAAAAGTAAACCTTATATTTGTTGAAGCTCTTCCAGCAGTTTTTGAGGGACACAAATGTCAGTGTGAAAAAAACAAAAATCACTTCTGATGAACACAGAAATGCTTCTTCCACGCACTCGTGAGCCAAATTTCCCCATCTGTCTGAGATTTGAATTCCTAACAACCAAGCAGCCACAGGGGGCTTGCAACTGCATCCATTTATGTAATCTTTAACTAGTTTTTTTCTCACCAAAGATGTAACTGAAGCGTTTCATCATCATCATCATGCACTGTGGTAGCAGACTCATCCTTAGACCTTCCATAAATAGTTTTGTGATTTTGCTTTTCCATTAACAACAAGGTCAAATAACCACGTTTACCACGTTACCACATTTATTTCAGATCAGCAGTACACAGAGTCCTTAAAAATTGAAAAGGTCATGTTCCACCTTGTTGTTAAACCGTTGACTTTTTTATATATCAGTCTCAACATTAAAATCACTGATATGTTCTAGTGCAATGGTCTATAACTGTAACGTTCTCGCATGTTACAGTTATTTTAGCACCTACCTGAATACCCCTTCACTGAACAGTATACATGCCTCTCCTCAGGTTTAAAAGGCCTCCACCCACCCAGCACTTCTGAAGCTATGACCACCACAAGGCAACAAAGGACCTTATTTGGTCAGTTTGATTGCGACGGAACAAGTCTCGTACATATAGTCCCTTCACAGTCTCTAATGATCTGCTACCAATGTCCCACGAGATACTGGCAGCAGATCCCAGATTGAAGCTGTTCCAGTATGCACTACTAAAGGAGGCATATTCTGCTCCTTTGTCAACAGCTGATATTGCCTCTTACACTCCACTCTGCTCTTTCTCGGGGTCTCTTTTGAGACTGGTGTCACAGTTTTAGTGGGAACCACATCTGAGTATCAGCAAATCCAGAATGACGAGAAATTACATACTAATAAAGATGGAAAAGCCAGATGATTCTCCTGTGATCTGGGGCTGTGCAGAGTAACCTTCAAATTACATATGAATTACATATTTTCAGTTCCAGGAGGCCCAAGATGAAGCGACAGGTCATGTTATATCTGACTTAAGCAGTCGCTTCAAAGAGACAAATATAAGCTATCAAGCAGAGACTAAATCTCTTTTTCCCTTGCTGGTGTCTTTAGAGAGTGGGATTTAATTTTGTGACTGATCTGATCTCCATCTCACCATTTACATGTTTTCTAGACAAGACATTTAATTCAGTCGTTCATTCTATCACGGTAATAACAAGCATTCGTAAAAAGTTAAATCGTATTTGTTGTTGCACCTTTGAACCTTAGGTTGGTTCTCCATAGAACTTACCAATATCTGTTTTATGCAACACTTATAGAGCCATTCTTATTAAATATATGGAATGTATATACATGTTTATATATACAGTTGTCTTTACAATCACACACGCGAGCAAATCAAGGTTCAGTTCGGTGACCAAGGACAAATGGAGCAAGGATTTGAACCACCACTCACCAGCTGGAGATGACCGCTCTACCGTGTTACCAACTGAGATGTTTCATGCAGTTTATGCTGCAATGTCAGTATTGTCCATCAAATGTCTCGTTACTTTCAGATAAATGAAATTGGGGTTTCATTCTCACACATGGGAGATTGGAAAATATGCCTAAAGTAAATGCATCAGATTCTCAAACACTGCCATGTAATGGAAACACTGTTTTTACACTCACGTGGAGTAAATAAGACTGCTTCAGTCGTTGCAAAATAAAGAAAATGAACTTGTATAAGAGGTTCTGGACATCCAGCACCACTGCTCTTGGAACAACTTATCACAAAGCGAGAAAGACGTTCTTGCATAGTGTGACTTAATAAAATCACAGTCATTGCACGGTTATGTTTTATCAACATTTCAGAATATTAACTTTTGCACGATCACTGTCATGGAAACTGGTCAATTCTGGGATCAGAAGAGTCCACAGAGAAATAGTTCAAGTAGCTGTCTTGTGAGCAAGAATTTCAAAGGGTGGATATTAGTATTTATGTAATATGTTCCTTCTCAAAAATGTGACATAATTTTCCCTGTAATATTCATTTGTTTAATTATGTGTTAATTCAGTTAAGTCCCTCAGGCTAGGTTCACACTGCAGGTCTTACTGCTCCATTCTGATTTCTTTATGCCAAGATCCAATTTTTGTGTGTGTGTGTGTGTGTGTGTGTGTGTGTGTGTGTGTGTGTGTGTGTGTGTGTGTGTGTGTGTGTGTGTGTGTGTGTGTGTGCACGTGTGGTTGTTAAGATTTGTATTTTAAGTGCATCTTATAACAGACTTAATTGTGCACAGGCTTCTGTTTTGAAGTGACCCCCCTGCTCAGTAAGACGAAGTGACGTCAAACGCGGTACCTCAGGTGTACGGATGAAAACAAAGATGCAGCAGCAGGTAGCCTGTGTGATTTCTTTTGAGGTTTTTGTGCAGTGGAAGTAAACGCATTCATAAACTGCTAATAATTAGAAGAAACCCGAGGAAATGGAGAGCAACACTTTTAACACTGGCCATGTGTGGAGCCATGACCTCAATATCTGTACAGAGTGGTGTGAGTGGTGTGTAGATGAGGGATTGGAGCCAGGAGTGGTGGACCGTGACATGACCGGCTTCACTGAAGCAGATATGGAAGAAAAAAAAGAAAATTAATTTAAAAATTTAAAGAAAAATCCCACCAGCGCCGGATTTTGACATTTATGACAAACCAGTGATGTCAGAGATGAATAAAGTCAGTGTCTTGATTGGTGTAATGTTGGTGTAATGCTGTAATAGTCATTAAAGTTTGGAGGTGCAGAGCTGCAGGAGGTGGAGGGTGGGCGTCGACATGGAGGCTCCATGTCGTCATGCCAACGATTTGATGGAGAAGCATCAATTAGGCTTAACCCTTAGAACAGGGGTCTCGAAATCCAGTTCTATTTCCCTGTCCTGCATGTTTTAAACGTTTCCCCGCTTCAGCACACATGATACTTGAGTGTCTCGTTCAAATCAAATTGTGCCCATTTGGACCATTGTTCCTGATCCCATCACTGAAAAGTGACTCTGTTATTAAAACACAAACACACAAACAAGTGTTGTCCCAGAACGGAAAGAAGCCGAGTTCCCCTAACCACAAGTCTTCTGGGATGTCGATTTTGACTGAATATCAGGTGTTACCTTCAGGATGTGCTTCTATGTGAGAGTGTGAAAGTGAACCAAAATCATTACAGAGGTGTTGCATGTTTCTGAATGAAATCTTGAGCTTTTGTACGTATCTTAGCCCAGCGGGTCTTTCTGTGGATGGGTTTACTTATTCTATTAAGGTTTGTGTCTCACTTGTACATACTGGATGATTTGGAGTGTGACTGTGAAAGTGTCCAACAAAGTAATTAGGACTTAATGCTGACTTCTCAGTCACTGTTACTGAAATAAGGAGACGAGGACATCAGTATTTCACAGCAAACTAAAACATATGCAAGATGTCATGTTGTGAATGTGTTTTAAGGATGGTTAAGGTTAGATTTAGTTTCAGGTTAAATGAACCATTAGGTTCAGCTTTGCCAAGAAACCGTCAAGGTTTAAGTCGCAGCAGGCCTCCTGTAAATGAATGCGAATCAATGGTCTGTCATTGACTGTAATGAGTGCACACCTGTGGGTGGGTGTGTGCGTCATATCGAGTTTCTGTTTTGTCCCAAACAGCAGGAAAAACAGAAAACAAACAAAAAGCAGAAAGCTTTCGGGTTGGTTAGTTTTTATGAAAGCCGTCTAAAGCAAAGCTCAGAAGTAACAGAGCACAAGTCTGAACGAATCACAATGTCAGGTCAAACAAAAATCGTGCTAATGATTTCTCTGGCCATTATTATCAAGCATTCTCAAAACAGTGGTGTGTAAAACATTGAGGTTGGCCAATGCAGTCTGTTCAATACACTGCTTTCCTGTAAAATAGTTTATTGTAAAATGATGGATTATGGAGGAAGCGACTTATTTTCCCCCTGCTGCACTGCTATTACAGACTCCTTCCTCCATCCAAGTGAAAACATTTAAATGCCCTCTAAATAAGCCAGGAAATCGCGTTCAAGCAGCAACTCAGCTGTGTTTAATATTCTACATGAGAACATTTGATTGTGTCTCAGGAAGAGTGTGAGGCCTGTGTCTGGGGCCTGACTTGTTAGCTGAACCCGTCTCCAAAAACAGCCCATTACTGTTAGATGCTTCCAACTCGGCCAGCTTGCAGTCCAGGATGATGCAGGCTGAGGTCGCCGCAGTCTGTGACCTCACTGAAGTAAAGCACCGAAGAAAAAAAAAATCCATGACTTGAACGGAGACTGCCAAAAGGTCGTGTCTATTAGCTCGGCAGGCTGCCGGTGGCCTTCGCTACATGAATTCTGGCTCAGCAAGCGTACAAGCAGCAGCATTACCGTCTGTGTGCTGCCGTGCTGCTCTGAAGCAGGTCGTGCCATTTCTATGTTCTTGAGGTTGGGGCCTCAGAAGTCTCTGCAGATGCTGGTTAAAACTTTCAGTTGCATTGCCAACATCAGCGCGAGTTGTGGCCTGCTCACGCTGAGCAGAACAGCGATGAACAAAGCTGTAGGTCCGTGGGAAACTATGGATCACAGATTTAAGTTGTTTTTATTTGTTTTGTTTTTTTAAGTAGCTTTGGGGTTTTTATGGGCAAATACTATCCTTTGAAAACTGTGTAAAGGTAGGCCTTAAAAATTGATTTACACTATAAATTTCCCTCATGAATTAATCTTTTCTTTTCAATGGAATCCTAATGGTATTTTACGTGGAAAGTATCAAAAGCTTTAAAAGACTATAGACCTAGAAACTAAAGCAATAGAATATGGAAAAAATAAATTTAATGCTGTAGAAAATGAAAGTGACTTTAAGTAATCAAGTTAATGCGGACGGTAGTAAAAAGTGGAATAACTAATAACAAAATAAATGCAATAAAAGTGCACATGTGGGAAAAAAAAACATCAAATGCTGGTATTAAAGCAGTGAAAACATAAAATATGGCATGTTTAATTATGCCATTAACTTAGCGTACAAGGACTCAGAAGCATTTGCACAAAGTGACACAGTAAGTATGTTTAACGGTAATCTTTAATGTGTTGAAATGTCTTTTCAGTCAGTCAATACCTGAAGTCTGGAGGCCATGCGCATCAGGCAATTCTGTTTCCTGAATGTGTACAAAGGAAAGCAAACTAATCAGCACAGGAGTCCAAACTATGGAAATTGCAAGAATTCCTGAAAATGAAAAACCTCTGAACAATACCTGTCACATCAGCAGTCACATCTTCATAAACACCAGTGACACTGCTCCATATCATGACACTCCCTCCGCTTTGGATCATGAGCTGGTGTATTCTTTGTTGTTTTATTGTCCCAAAATTCTGAGAGCTTGATCTTCATCTGTCCAAAGACTTTTACCAGTGATTCACACCATGTTGTGTTTCCATTTATGAAGACTTCTCTTCGTTGTAGATTGTTAAACAGAGTATTCTTGACTTCTGTTGATGCTTCCTTATATTTTACTGTGCATAGATGCTTTTTGTGTTTTTGCGGTTAAATAAAGACAAAAGCACACCCTATGTAGCTAAATTTGTGATTTATATATCACCACCACATCTCAGGTGTGAAGTAATGTTTCAGGCATAGGGGCTTACTGGCATTTATCCAGTTAGTCCAGGGGCTGGCGCAGAAAAAGCTTCAGCCGAAGTTACTGTTACAGTAACTACGGTTACCGTAGGCCGTAATAGATGTTACATCTCTAATCCTGCAACTGCATCAAATTAAATTAATTTTCACATCACACATTTTGCTATACATATCACATTTGTCTAAATGGTTTATACCAAAGTGGAAGCTTTAGCATAAAGCCTCTAATTGTACAGGCTGGATTTGTGGCTGCAGGTCATCGTTTAGAAATGAAAACATGAAAGCTCGGCAGCAGAGCCGGTTAAAATGGTAGTTTGAATAATGCCCAACTACATCTGAATTACTGGGAGTAAACAAGTCAAATGATGAGAAAGTGATGACAACAGGTGTCTTTCCTCAAAAAAAAAGATAAAAAAGGACTTGTATTTTAATTTTGATACCAAATGACAGGAGATTTGACTGAAAATGCTTCACTTCAAAGCAGTTTAAGAGGTGCACTTAAGGTGACAAATATTACTTTTTTTTTAAGATGATTACAAAATAGAAATGATCTTACTCTGAATACTAGGTTCATAAATACAAGATCCTGTTTTAGTGTTTATTATGCATGTTAAGATGTCAACACTCTCATTTGACTTTTAGAAAACAATGATTTTAAAACAGTTGAAGATCCACCTGTCTGTGCAAAAAGAAATCAACTACTTTTGCTGTACCTTTTGATTTGTTTTTTACAAGATCAACTGTCTGCTAACAAATATTTTAAACTTATGAATAGTTTGGGTTTTTTAAACATATATACATTACAACTCCAAATGATTAAGTTGTTTCCAGCCTTCCAGATGGGCTCCTGTGGTGTAACCTGAACACAAAGAACTTGCAGCTAAACCTTAAAATAAAGGTGTTTCTTACTTTGCAAAACCTTCCCAGTGAAACTTTCTCTGCTAAACCTTCACGACCCACATGAGAGCGGCAGAAATGGGGACCGGTCTGTGGATATTCTCTTAATCCCAGATCCTCTGCTGGTGATCATGCACGGGATAATGACTGCCATCCACATAAGATTAGAGGATCAACAAAATTTTGCGTATGAAAGCATCAAAAGTCAGTTACAAGCATGCAACAAGTCGAGTAAAAGGAGCTGATCAGTATTGGTTATTTTTCTTTAGTAATTAATGATACAGTAATTGTGCAAAGCACATTGATAACCTTACGAATCGACCTGATAATCGACAAAAGTGAAAATATAGAAATATATTTAATTTCTTTTTAAGTTGGCATTAACTTGCTATTAAATTTTGACTAATGCCATGCTGCAATACAGTCCCAAAGCAATAAAACATAATCGAAACCCACAATTTAAACATAAAGGACTGCATTCTACAATATCACAAGCCAAACTCTGACTTTGCTTGTCTGTCTTTTTTGTGATTTGTGTCCCGTCCCTTATCTTTACAGGTTGCCACTGAAAATATCTGTAATGTATCTTCCCCTAGTGACAATGTCAGATCTGATGTATGTGTGTGGGATAATAAATTCAACAGATTTCTGAACGCTAATTTATTGAGTCAGTAATATATCAGTAAGATTTTGTGGACGTGAAAGCTCTTGTGCATTTAAGCGCTTGTGAAAGCATTCTTTCAAGTCTTGAAGTCTTGTCTTTTTTACAGATGAAAAGTTGAGCATTTATTCTGCTGGCTTAACTCCAGAGATCCACAATGGTCTGGAAGTTAACACCTCTAAATTGGCTTTTAGGACCAAGAGTGATGGGAAAAGTCAAGAGAGAGCACAGTATATCCTGTGGGTGGTGCCTGTAGGAAATGTGTGTGGACAGAAATGGAGACAGAAAAAAACACGAAAGAAGATAGAACTGAGAAAAACAGTACTGAATGGTTTTCTTGGGGGTATAAACTCTGTTTTAGCTTGATGGTTGAAGACGGTAAACCCAATCTGCATGTATATTTAATTTTTTGCTCTGAGGATTTGCATTCACAGCCACCTGCAACTTATCAAGGTAGACAAGAACGAACAGGGTGTGAATTTCAAGGAAAATGGAGAGGAATGAAGGATGTAAAGTGTTCAAATTAGATGGAAGGGCAGTTTTTAAGTAGCTGTTTACGCAAGACATCTGCAGTACTTTTATTTGCATAAGGTAACAGCTTGCTGTAATTGCTTTCGCACATTAGAGACGAGAGCTTGAAGTTCTCTAATTCCATCACACCAGAAATATCAAAAGCATCATGCAACCCATGAATGCGATGAATAGAAATGGCATTCTGCAACAGTGACTGATGAGCATTTAAGATAAAACAGAGCTGAGCTAATTGGAATATACTTATTAGCCTTAGTATTCAATTACCAAAGAATTGCACAATCTAAAGTATTTGCTAGACGGGTGGATTCATGATGGTCTATTAAATCTGAGAGGGAAATGGATGTTTAACATGTCATGATAGTCCATCCAGTTAAACTTTACCCAAACACTGGGACTTTCAAATATTGACCCAACAGGGATTATTATATTCATTAGTGTAATTGGACAATTGTTGGATGTTCATCCCTTAAAAGTAGATATTTGACAGGAAACCTCACAAAAGCAAAAGTCAACTTTTTGTTCTTCTTACGTCATCTGGCATATGAGACCAGCAAACAGTCTGAAAAAGAAAAAGAAAAGGGTGACATGAGAAAACACAGGATGAAACACTCAAAAAACGAAGGGAGTCTACAAATAATACGCATACCTGGCAAAGGGATGGTCTGCGCTCAACACAACATTTCAACTCAAACATAATAATCTTATCAAAAACGCTTTAGAATGGTAAGCTGTCGGCTGCCGTTCCTTTAACAACTTGAGAGATGTTTTGAAACGGCTGAGGACTGATATCAGCTGCCTTAGAGGAATGAGAGGGAGGCAGGTTCTGATATCAGTAACGTTTCAGAGCTGTCGGTGTGTTTACAGGGAGACAAACGTGTCAAATCTGTGGCTGTGTATTTGAACCAATCCATTTACAAAAGCTGGTAAAATTCGAAGGAATTCTTGGATTTTTGGGGACCCCTGCGGAAGAAGAAGAAGCAAATAAAAAGGGCTGCTTGAGAAAATAAGTCGGTAGAGATGTGAGGTGCATGCTTCCTTTGGGGCAGAGCCAAACGTTCACTGGGAATCCTCTAGATGTGCCGTTTGATGCTTCTCTCACCCACAGTTCTAACAGAACTAAACCTTCCAGGCTCTGTAGTATTTGTAAATTAAAAGCAGTCTAAGAATTTATTTCAATATGACAATTTGTACACTGACAGATTGGCTCTTACATGAAAATGCACTGCAAGAAACTGCAAAAAAAACAAGCTCAATTTGTAGACGAAATGAGCTTGTTACTTAACATGAATATCAATGGTAATAATTAGTGATGTCACAAAGTCGTTTAGGCAGGTATGCTGGGGCTTTCCACATCCCGGGGTGGGACCATTTGCTGATGTAAGTTTGGTGAAAATATTTCCACAATCTTCAGCCCCGTCTTTAAGCAAAATCCCAAATAATCACAAAATATAATAATTATTATTATTTCATAATTAATCATTATATTGCTGGACCATGTTTAGTGACCTTTGCAGAAAAAGACTTCAGAATCAGAGTTTTGTGTGATTTTTGCTATCAGAAGGTCTATTTTAAAACATGCCACAGTGTTTCCTAACTTTTATCATCTCAACCGAACCAACCTGACTGAAATCATAAGCAAACATCAACAGACAACAGAAGATTTTGGATCCTACAGAAGATGAACTTGGATAAACTGCCTTCTGGGTAACTCGGCTGTAAAACCCCTCCAGCGTCTAAATGTAAAATCAATGATAAGACCTCCTTTATGATAGTTTCTCAAGCAATCATGGCCACCAGATTGTTGATGAGTATCCTATGTAGAATGTCGGTAATCCCGGGAATTATAATCATAAAATACTTAAATACAAGGCAGCTGGACTTTTTTTCGTGTTCTTTGAGACTTTTTAATTTTTTTAACCTCTCATCCTGAACGCTTCCTCAGTTCTAACTTGACTGGTGATGATTATGATTCAGCTTATAAGCTGTACTTTGACAATTTAGTCTTGTAATGCCGACCTTATACTGAACAATGTCAAGGTCAAAGATGGTCAGAAAAAAGTTGGGAATAGTGTTGCTTGACTGTGGGTACACTGCCTTGTCATCAATTCTGGACAAAATTTCCTGGTGTAGTTAAGGGATGGATGGGGTTTGGTCATCCCAGGATCTTAGTTCTGCTTTTTGCTATTTGCAGATGATGTGATCCTGTTGGCTTCATCGAGCTGTGACCTTCAGCTCTCTGTAGAGTAGTTTGCAGCTGAATGTGAAACGGGGGAGAGGAGAATGGGCATCTCTAAATCTGAGGCCATCGTTCTCAGTCAGAAAAGAGTGGAATGCCCTCTTCGGGTTGGGAGTGAGGTGCTGGCTCAAGTGGAGGAGTATAAATGTCTCAGGGTCTCGTTCTGAACTAAGGGAAGTATAGAACAGCGGATCAAATTGTGGATTATTGCAACTCTGCAGTAGTGCAGACTGTACAGATCTGTTGCGTTGAATAGATGACAGATCCAGATGGCAATGCTTTTCGTTTACTGGTGGACCTGTATTTCTGCCCTTGCCTGTGGTCACAAGCTGTAGGCAACTTTGTAAATTCTTAAAATACTGCAGATATAGTTGCTTGTCAGGTTAAATTGGATTCAAGTGTTTGCAGATCGCCGTGCAAACAGGAGAAACCTCGTCTCACAGTCGTCATGGTCACAGATGACAACATCCAGCATCAACACCGCTCATGCACCACAGGGTAAGGTTAAATTAAGTTACTTTTAACTAGTTTAATTTGGGAAGGAACAACTTTAAATCTACCGTGCTGCAGAACCTCAGATATAGTGCTACAGCACCGCATAAGTTCAGATCCACTATGAACTATCAACCACTACATCTAAACTCAGGATGGTGTTATACTGTTATAACTTTAGTAGATTCAAACCTAATTTTTAATTACTGTTTTGCCATGAGTGAGTTGCTGATTTTCTGAAAATAAAAACCTGAACTGTTCAGTCGTTAAACTCTTCAGTTGCAATACATGATATACATATATGCAGTAAATCCAAAAGCATATTTCTGTATTTGGTGTCACTGTAGAGGATTATGTGCGGACAAATAAATAACTGAGTATTTTTGGATGGGTCTGGGACATAAAGCTTAAAACCTTCAGTTGGCTCTGATTCTCCCCTTTACAGTTTTTTTCTTGTGTTTGCCCATTTCCATCATAATTTCAACATTTTTTGTTCTCCGTCTCCATCTGTTGCTTTCTCTCGGCCTGTTTTAGCCTCCACCCCCCTCCATCTGCCTTGAAGGAGGTTTTGCTAACAGGGTACTTGACAGGAGAGAAGTGAGCAGAGAGACTGGCCTTTTTCTAGAGAATAAGCTCGTCATCCAAGGCTAATTAAATATCACTTCTGAGTGCTTAAGTCTTTCTCTCTCCTGTCTTTGCGACTTACTCGCTGCCGTTGTTAAAGTGGGTGCTTTTTCCTGACTTACATTACCGCTCCTTCCTGCTCCTTTCTTACTGGCTTTCTGTCTCACCCTCTCTATCCCCTTGTTCCCAGTCGCTGTCTTGGTCTCTTTGCACTTAAATTAACCTTTCACTGTAAAAACCCACACAGGGACACCGTATCCAGCAGTTCTGTGTGAGAGAAAGAAATGAGGAGGGAGGATCTAAGCGTACACGGATCTGTGTGCGACTGTGACTGAGTCTGCATGGTCAACCTAAGCCCCTGTACATGTAATTGGGAATTAGAGACCTAAATGAGCTATACTGTTCTGAGTTGCTCAGAACATGCGAATATTAAGGAATGGAAGCAGAAAAGATTTAATGTTTGTTTGAAAAATATAAGGAATGCAGAGGGGAAAATGTGAAGAAATGAAAGAAAGCCGAAGAAGAGACACAAAGAGGGAAAACAGAATTGGGGAATAACACGAGGAAAGGGATGGAACATACATGCATGTTTTAAAGTATAGTTTGAAATAAATTTCACTGTCAAAGTCTGCCACTCCCAAAATCTGTATCCTTCATGATTCAACCTCAGAGGGAATCAAAGCTGTGACCCATTCTGCAAGTTCAGACAGTTAATCAAACTCCATGCATCCTTCTAGCTGTTAAAGTTTGCTCTAACAGTGGTACTGTTGGTAAGGACCACCAAGCAAACTCGCCTCCGGGGCTGTAAATTAAGCTTCCTCACTTATAAGTGTGACATACTACTGACAAGCTGCGTCCAGCAGTGGTGTTCAGCTATCAAGTGTGGGCAGACTGAAATTAAATCACACAATTTCCAAGTGGTGCAGATAAGGAGAGGCAAAGAGAGCAGACGGTAGGTAGAAGATGGAGGGGGCAGGAGCTGGAGTAAAGTCAAATAAGTGCAGTGATTTTTCTAATTTTTTCTCTTTCTCTTCGAAATCAGGATATTTTTATATTTTTAATTTCTTTTGCCAGATCCGTAAAACTCTAGTTTCATGATTAAAACTGCACATGCAAAATGAGTTTCGCGAATATTTATTTTTTTGCTAAACTGATGAAGCGGCGCATATATATATATATATATGTATATATATACATACTTTTTTTTTAAAATACCTGTCATGGTATTGTACAGAATTTATTTCTTGTTAAGCTTTTTTACGCTATTAGTAATTTGTATATAATTTGTAGCTCAACGTTACTGACAGTAAAGCAAGCCCTTGTCTGAGAAGAGTAAGAGAATTGTTTTATTTGTTGTCACATAATTAACAACAGAAAAAAGGCAACTCATTTATATTCAGATCAAAGAGACCAAAAAGTGGATCAGCTGAAGGATTGGGAATTGTGAAGCACCTGCAAGGTGTGCTGTATCTTCTGTATCTTGATCTGATGAATGCGTAGCCTTAATGCCATACAGTCTTGTGTGGAGATAACCAGGAGGACAACACAGATGCTCAGATGGAGCATGGTATGTTGCTTTTTTTTTTATTTTAACAGTCCTTGCACCTAAAGCAGCCAATGAGCAAACTATCAGTTATGCCAGGAAGTCAGAACAATCTCCAGACATTTGTTCTCACCTTAAAGTTACAAAAGAAAGGTCTTCCAACAGGAATCGTGGTGCATGAGCTGCACAACTGCTGCTATTTATGTCATTTCAGTTTAAAAAAGAGTATACCATTAAAATCTCATAGAAACAAAATCTGGAAAGGAATTACCATCACACTATTCTGCAGTTTCTCTCTCTGACTTTGTTACATTTGTTATCTCTTCCTTACATACATTCTTTCTTTCTAAATGTTAGTGTGTGTGTGAAGGAAAAGGTTGTACGCATTGATTATGAATTTGACTCTTTGTCGCTTTTGCTTGTCTGCTCGTTGCTTCTTTTCATCAAAAAATATGAAACTTGCCTAACGGAATGATCTAACTGAGAGGTTTTGAAGATAAAAGGCAACCCAGGATTATTCTTACCAATCTTTGCCTATTTAAATGGATACTTGAAAAAGCAACAGACGTATATTCTGAGTTAGATTCCTGTCAGCTGCTCAGCTGAGCCACTGCGCCCCTGCATCCTTCTGTGCTCGCATAGTTACTTTACTGTCAAAGTCTAAGTGAGATAAATTGGAAAAGCAGAAAAGCCTTGAAGTACATTTGCATTTAGTTATTTAGCAGATGCATTTACACAAAGAAACATTTAAGCTTTAGTACAGGGCAAAAACTTTAAGTATGCAAATGAAGTATCTTTTTTTATTAATTAATTTATTTATTATTGTATAAATGACAAAATAAACGTAAGATACACACAAAAGTGTAAAATAAATGCAAAGGTAGTGAGGGAACCGTCGGCTGTGATAACGTTCGGTGTCTCCATCCACCGGTTTGGTGGATTTAGACTCTTCATAAAGATGCCAGAACCAGAATTGTGCCAGGGAGAAATGCAGTCTTTACAGTTAGTTTAGATAGACAAGTGTAGAACCGGCCCTCTATACTTCAGAACTTCAGTTTGATGTGTGCAGCCTGTGGATTATTGGAGTGGCGTGTGCCCTTCTGACTGATTAAATACCAGACATGTTCTGTTGGGTTTTCACTGTGCGTGTTATGACTCCTGCTACAAAGAGCATGACGGGATAACTAGGACTTGTACCAGGAGTTGGGTGATGTACAGATCCAGATCCATGCTGGTATGTTTTTATTCTTATGTTGTAAAGGTTCTCCAGGACTGAAGGGAGACACGTGTTTAGAGACAGACATGTGGTTATGTGTCATGACATGCATCTTTTTTCCCTTTTTGTGTATTGTTTTTGTAATAACATCATGTTTTATGGACTAACTGACCAGAATGACCAATAACTCTGTCTTAAAAAGAATTAGCTGTAATGGTATTCCCTTCATCCATGTGGGCGTGGAAACCCAAAAATGTGTATTTTTGCCATCACATGGTCAGCAGCGTTATTTGTTCGATCAACGGTTCTTGTATGGCAGGTTTAGACTGAATCCCTGCTAATTGAAACTGATCCTGTGTATACCCTACAGGAGGGAGCAGGAGTATTTACTGATCGTTATGGATATTATGCATGGAAAGGGGATTTAAACGTATATAGTGAGACTAAAGCCCCTTTTATGACCAGCAATCTGATAATTGTGTTTTCATCTCAAATACACACACAAATCTAGCTTTTGTACTTCATAATTAGGTTTTACTCTAATTATCTGTCTCAATTACCTAATTGTCCCCTTCTGTCTTACTGAACAGCACTATTTTGTTTTCCGGTATGTATTGTTTGGTATGAAAAAAAAAAAGTTTTGGTTTCCTGTTTGTGAGAGTTGTGTTAGGCACACAGATGGGAAAAGCGAAGATGATTAGGGAGGCATTACACTGTCGCTGTCTTGGCACAGACTGCTTTAATTACGTCCAGTAAACACACAAAGACATCTTACTGTAGTTACACATGTTGGTGGTTGCGCACACATTTACAAACAGATACACAAATACCGTGTAGCTCTAACACGCGTCGGCTAATCAGCCACAATATCATAACGATCACCTAATGTTGGCCAGCACAAATGTTTAGGTTCAATGTGAGCTTGAGTCTATAGACCTGTGAACCAAAGCGTTCAAATCATGGACGTTACTTACTTGGTACAGTAACACCGTTAAGCTTAATGTTTTCTCTGAGCGATGATGGTACCCATTTTTGAAGTTTAAGGTTCAAGTTGGCAGCTTTCCATGCTGATTCTCTTGAAGGAACTCAAAATAAGCTTCAGTCAGACCATCACTCAGCCTGTCTTCCCTCCGAGGGCCCTGAGGGAGCATATCAGTCAGCGCTCACTGGAATCCCTCTCTTTCACTCTTGGTTCAGCAGATTGATTGAGTGAATCATTGTGCTGTAAATCGCTTGTTCGGTTTTTCATCATTTTCAACATTATGCTGCACCATAAACTGTGATGCATAATAATTAAATATCAATATGCTGCTGTTCAGCTAAATAAATCATGTCTACAATGTGTTGCTAAAATCCAATACACTCAGTGTAAACGGCCTCCTTGAAACTAATCAGCTGTTTACATAAAGTGTGCTGATCTATTCTTTCTCTCACTCACAAAACACGTTATGAAAATATTTAGATTAAAAGACAATAAGTACAATTGCATTTGAGACACTGTGACTACATGCACGTAACAAGATAGAGGAAGCAAAAGGCAACAAAGATCAGTCTGTGCTTTGTGGCGCCACCTTGTATAGTTTTGGATACTAAACTCCACTTTTTAGTACCATGAAAACTGTTGTAAAATGTTTATTGGCATTATTTCTTTAGATATGTATTCTTATTTAGGGTTTGATTGGCTTTGCATTCAACCAACGTCCCATTTGTAATTACTTTAGACTAATAAAGAAAATATCACGATCATCGTTACTTCCTTGAACGTGAAGATGTCGTCTTAGCCGTTTTCCGATTGGTGCCTGTAGGTCTTTAAGTGTCTTCTGATTGGTCAAATTTCTCCAGGCGTTCTGTGGGGGTTGGGTTTTTCCTCATGAATGTACTTCACAAGCAAAGAAATAAAAGGAAATGATTTTAATTGATTTTTTGATTTTTAAGCTTGCAATGACATCCATGGTGGGAATTCGCTGCTGAAACACCAAAGATGAGTTCAAAAACAAAAAAAATTGTTCACTTTACTACTCTTTGTCCCAGTTTAACTATTATTCTTCAACTAGATTTAATAAAATTTATTTAAAAACTTGACAGCTGTTATTCTTATTATTTTTGTGTAACAAATTTATCAAAAAGCCAATCACATTTTAGTTTAATAAATTCTGACAACACTGTCGTTTTATTTGTCCTTTGGATAATAAAAAATATAATTCATTACATACATGTATTTAATGTAACCAAATGAAATCAATAAAAAGTTGTCACAACCATCCCTTTTTAAAGTCTAAAATGACTGATGGAGGAAAAAAATCTAAATACCTTAGTTTTTGTGGTGTTAAGTCAAACAGCGTCTTGTACAAAACAAAGTAATTTTTTTTTCTGTTCATATAAGCAGAAAAATTAATATTACTGAAATACCTTTAAGTCAAATTTAACTTTGTAAACATGGTTTGTGCAGAAAAGGCTTTTTCCCCAGCGGCACCCTGAAGAGGATGAAGCGGGTGCACAGTAGGTTTCCATTAGAGCTAGAGCTGCACAAAAGTTGATTATCGCAGAGAATAACTGGATGTTCCTGGATGTGATGTAGTCGGTCAGATGAGACCGCATGAGCACGTGAATGATCAGCTGCTGCCCTTTTCTCCTGTTGGCTATTTTCACAACAGCAGTAATGGCGGTCGCAATGCTTTGTCCAAAACTAGAGATGTTTCCATCCATCTTCTCAAAAGTCGAGATCTCCTTCTTCTGTGTTGTAGAAAAGTCTTGCAGGACAGATCGTAGAAAAGTTGCCCTCATAAAATAAGTCTCGCAGGACGACATTTTGGTGAGAATTATGCTAATTTGTACAACACGGTTCAATGGTTCAATCCCCCACAGTGGTACCTCGTCACGACTTCAGAGTTGTTGCTTTTGTTTTGTGAGAAAGTGTAATGGAAATCTACCTAGTGATAGATGAGTGTGTGTGTGTGTGTGTGTGTGTGTGTGTGTGTGTGTGTGTGTGTGTGTGTGTGTGTGTGTGTGTGTGTGTGTGTGTGCTCACCTTGAAAATCAAGGTAAATGTACTAAAATGAAGGTCCCAAATTCAAGACATCTTGCAGATGAAGTGCACATTTGTCCTTATAACCAAAATAATTAAATTGTTGAATTCCTAAACCTTCCAATGTAAATTTCCTCCACTCCTAGTGTAAATGTGGCTTCACACTATAAATGATTTCCACATGGCTCTAGTATTTGTGATTTCTAAATGATGTATATATATGCAGACTTCATGCACTCTGGAGAAAAATTAACAGAACTGAGAAGAAAATGAAGTGGACAGATTTCAAATGTAGTTAAATTGAAAATGTGAGCTGGGGGAAAACATGGATAGAAAACAGAGAAAAACAGAGTAGAAAACTTGTCTTACTCTTTGTTAAATCCATCTGCAGACTTTGTGACAAATGGGAGAGGAAAGCTTTTGAGAGAGGGAAAAAATGAAAACAGGAGGAATGGGTCAAGAGCTCAATCTGTCCCTCAGATGAAAAGCAAACGGCAATCGGTCCGGCACAAACATGCGTGTCATCCCCGGGAATTGGCTAGAGGTTGGTGGCTCATCAGGGTCCTTCTTTCTCTTTTTCTGTGCAAATGGGAAAGAGGTGGAGGGAGAGATGAGAAAGAGAGGCAGACATTTATATTTTATTGGGCTGGATGCTGTGATGCCTGTTAAACTGATGTTTCAGCTCTTTCATGGAAGATGTGAAAGGCCGCACCGCCAAAGTAAAAGCGAATGCAATGAAGGACAGGGCAAGAAGAAAAAAGACTGGAATATGAATGAAAAAAACAAGAGAGAGGAGAGGTGGAAAGGAGCATGACAGGTTAATCTAGAACAAATATCCATAGTGACAGAACAAGAGAGCCGGATGCGGTGAGTTGTTACTGGGAGTGGATAAGAGGGGATTTACACAGCGAGTCAAGGAGTGAGGGAGCGAAATTGAAAAACAGAGAGCGACAGCAACAGAAAGACTGGCAGTAAAGATGAGGACAGGGTGACAAAAAAGAGAGATGTGGAGACAGTCAAGAGAGAACTACTGTATAATATGAACGAAGAAAAGACGAAGGGTGTCAAGATGAAAAAAGTAGCAATCTAAAAGACGGGGGGAAAAATCCACAGAGACGTAAGAGGGGGAAATGGGAAGAGGCACACACAAGAAAAGCAAAGCCAGTATGGAGTTTGTCACAAAAACTAAGAGTTAAAGGCAGACACGGAGCAGATGAAGACATACTGAGATTGGGAAATTTCCTCAGCCTCTGGTGCCACATGAAGATTATAAAAACAGCTGAATTTTGAGAGCAATGGTCATAGAAGTTCTTACAGGAGGAATTTAAGGCCACAAACCATCGAATCATGCATCCCCATCCACTGCATCCCCATTAGTCCGTGCGCTTTTAACAAAAAAACCGATGTAGGACAAGGTTCTCCATCCACATCAGGCAACCATAATCATGTACCAACCAGACGTGTGCACGAGTGAAAACACGTTAAATTTCTTTCTCGATTACATTCTTGTCCTGAGAGATTTGTGCACTTTAGCCATTTTTATTTACTTTGATATTCGTTTTTTCACAGGCCCAGGCAGGGACACGTACATCACATGTCCAACACAGAAGCAATTCATTAGAAACAACAGAAACAAGAAGACTTTTACATTCGGATAAAACGGAGGAACAGCGTAGGAACGGATTAGTCAATTTTGCGCCGGCCTCCAGCACGACTACGCAAACCTTGGAGTTATTTCCGATCAAGATTTGTCATTTAAACAGCACATTAATCAGGTTTGTAAGACTGCATTTTTCCATCTCTGTAATATCACAAAGATTAAAAGCATCGTCTCCCAGAGTGATGCTGAAAAACTAATTACCATGTTTGTAACTTCTAAACTAGATTACTGTAATGTTTTAGTAGGAGGATGCTGATCCACAATGCAGAAGCACGAATGATGACGGGAATCAGCGAGACAGAGCACGTCTGTCCGGTGTTACCCTCCCTCCATTGGCTCCCGTAGAACCGAATCCCATTCAAAATTCTGTCACTTGCGTCTTAAACGGCCGCGCTCTGCGTTATTAGCGAAACCTGATGGCGCCTTATGTCCCTAATAGAGGTCTCCGCGCTCAGACTGCATGTTTACTTGCAGTTCCTAGAATCTCTAAATGTAGATTTGGAGGACCGGCTTTGTGCTGTCAGGCACCAACACCAAGGAGTTTTCAGTGTAACTTTAAAATCGTCACCTTGTTGTGGCTGGATGTAGGGGGGACGGGGAGGATTGGCGCTGAATGTGGTTTTGCACAAAGTACCATCTAGGTATTATATGGGTGTTAAGGAAAATATAAAATGATGGTGCTTTCTTTCATATGTGTATTCAAGTGTATTCTATTAATGACACGCATGAGCTCATGTGACGCAATTTACTCTGTGGAGCATCTTTCCACGTGCATGATGCAAACCGATAACTAAACTTGGGTAAGACTACACCCAGCTGCCATATGTGGGTAGTGATACTGCAGGCGCAGTGCTCTTTCTCCTAACAGTCTGTTTTATCAAGAATCTGATTTATAATGTATGTCATGTCAGTTTGCTCTGTAAAGATACTTGATTGCTGCGTATGTCGTGTAAAGCCGCCCTTGTTGCAGCTGGAAGAAGCCGCGCTCCCCTCTCAGACTGCTATGTGCTGTGACAGAGCCGCCCTCTACAGCAGCAAAACATGTTAAAAGACACTGTTTTATCATTATTCACAGAGGATTATTGATAACTAGAAGATTTTCCTCCACATCGGCTACGCTGGACTGAACTGACTGAACAACGTGTGGAATCAGCATCAGAAAAGCTTTAGTGTCACGTCTGCTGGCTCACATGAGTTTGTCTTGGCGACAGAAGGATAGTAGCATATATTTACAAGTTCACGTGCATTGTTATGGATATATAGACAAACATCAAATATATGAGTACATATAAATGTTAAGTGAATACACAATATTCTGTAGATAAGTGATTCTGTGTAATATTATTGTTATTGTATTAGATAATTACAGTGTTATGCAGGAGTGTGTTGGACTGTGCATATTGTACATACAGCACATGAGTCATCTTTGAGGTGTGGCTTAACTGTTCATGAGGTCCGATATGATTATTGTTGCCCTCCTCCTCCTCATCTGGGAAGTCCTGGAGGGTAGGCAGCAGGACACCAATAACCAATAACCCTTGGTTGTTTATGAACTGGCTCTTAATGAATTTGATTTTGACTGAACTGTAATGGAAATTATTTCAAAAAGAGTATATTTTTCAAACAAAAACTCAACAATGGTCCAAATTCTATACGGTGTAAGTTTTAATTCTTGCAGCAAGAAGGTCGTTCCATACTCAAGAGAGTAAAGCAAACTGCTCAACTAACATAGATCAGACTCGTCCTTATGTATCCTCACACAAAGACAGCCCTAAAGTTGTGCACTTTCATAATAGTCACCCAATACAATGGACCTTGGGGCCCTGAATCACAACTTCAAATGAGACTGACCCTCAACAAGTTGCAATCTAAGGTTGTAAAACTGATAGCTTTTGGAATTCACGCATACTATTCACGTGCACTTAAAATAAAGAGGGAGTGGTCTCCAAATAGTGTATAAAGTAGAGCGTGGCCTCTGGCCTGGATGTCAGCACAGATTTTACAGCTACCATGTTTTTACAGTGCATGTAATCCAATTTGTTGCATAATCTACTTCTTCTCCGTCACCTTCCCTTCACCACATGCAAATGTGAGTGCAATATCATGCACGTTAGTCATTCTTAAAATAAAATTCAGCTTATGTACCGGGGTTGGGGAATAACTAGTTGCATGTGACTGAATTGCATGATAATTTTACAAATTAAGGAAATTTTGATCTCCATTTAAATGGTTAATGATTGTATTTAGATCGTGATTTTCTGGTCCTCTTGACCTCTCGAGGTACTCGACTTCAGTAGAAGTCACTGTCAACCATCCAAACGCATGTGTTTGAATAGTTCAGTAAATATGAGATCGCTCAGTTTGTCCTGTGATCGTTCTCCCTTCTGTTACACTTTGATTATCCTGACCAGCCTTTCAAATCTTTTCCTCTTCGTTACTCCCTCCCTTTGGTTCCTCTGAATTCAGCTTTGATTTCCAGTACCAACAGATGCAGAAGAAACAGCCTCTGGATGCCACTGGATCGAAGGAGAAATGAGGCATGTGATATAAGCAGAGCAACAACCAGACAAGTATCAACAAAAAAACATCCAAAATGGTGTTCGTTGTTGGTTTTGCAGTAAAGACTTTTGATCCAGAGGTGGTATTAGTCATTTTGAAGCCATTTTAGTTGTGAACAGTGACTTTAGGATGCTCTTGCATGAGTGATCACATAAAGCCCTGCTGCTTTTGTACCAGCGGACTGGCTGTGAATGGGAGGGCTACCGGGCTTATTTCACGATTTGAGAAACGTCACCGAGTGTATGGGTCGGACCTTACTTTTGACAGCTCCTTGCCCCCCCCCAGATTCACTATACTTTAGAGCCTCTACCTGACTCCTAACTCATAATAGTCCGATGCAACATTTCCCTGCGTTTAATTTTCAAGCCTGGAGCAACACAGGTTCCTTCAGCATTTTTAAGGCAGTCTGAGGTGTAGAAGATGTTTATAAAGCTGCAGATCTGAATGGCTAAATGGTAAGACATCAGTGGGACCAGAGCAAAAGGGAGCACTGAAACATTTTGTCAGAATCAATCCGCTGTGTCTCAGACTTCTGCTCGTCCCATCAAAAGCAGCTGCCTGGCTGTCAGAAGCACAAAGGAAGTGAAAAGGAGAGTGGCCATCTAAACTTCACCAGGCTGCTGGACAAAAATAGTTTCCATTTAGGGTCGGAGGAAAAAGGGGGGTTCGTATATAGATTGAATTTTTTTGGACAGACTTATTGAAAAGATGAGAAGAGAACTCTCAAAAAAGTGACGTCAGCACCAGAGTGGACACAATATAAAAGATCAGAGCGTACACAAAGAGCAGCACTGGTGGTGGTGGGGAGGGGGTTCATTTAATAGAAAGCAGACCTGTCTGCTCAAAGGTGGATAGATGACAAATGTTTCTGAAATTCAGTTTACACCTTCAGCCCGTATGGTCTCTTTCTCTGGTGTTACACTGCAAAAAAATTACACACACCAAAATAAACAATGCAATTGCCACAATGTCAGTAAAAATGACTCTTGCTCAACATTTATCAGCTCCAAATCACATAAGCTATGCTTCATTTGCTTCGTTGCTATGTCAGAGCTACTAAAGAGGGAATAAAAATAAGGAAGCTCAGCGATGCAGAAAGGAATCAGCACCTTCATCTGGCATTTGGTAGAATTACACAAACACAAAAACAGCAATGGATTAGTATAAACGGCAACTCCAGCATAACTCTTATATGTAGTTGCTCTGTAGAACAATACATCCCATTTTTGTTTAGTGATATGTAGGGTATTTGGCCAATACTGTACATTTATTTGGTACATTTTCTGTCTCCACAACAAATGGAGAAATTTAATTTCATTGGATACTTGCTCTTATAGGATACTTAACATACTTTACCTTCCAAATGGAAAAAATAATCAAATAAAATAAAGATCAGCTGAAACACTTTAGGAAAGTTAGAGGTGTAGCAAGCAGGGAGTTAAAATCATCATCAATGCATCCAGGTGTTTTGTTTGTAGCCTGGCAACAACTGAGCTGATGACATCACACACAATTTTAGCAGGTAAAAGGCAAATCACCTTACTCTGTGCAAATCCTTGTTGATTTGCACTGGAGTCTGGAAAATGTCCCTGCAACCATATATTTTCAGTTTGCATGGAGTCAGTGTCTCTGCTGTTACCTCATCAACAGTCAGAAGAAGCGCTTTTAGCTTACTTCCACCTGCAACGTTCAAAAAGCAGCAGCAACGTTGCAGCAAGTTTGGAGACTGCACATAAGCACCTTTCACCAGTCATTTCTTCACCATTTTCATTCACTTTATTCTTTTTTTTCTACAAAAAATGTTGTCGACATGAGGGGTTACACAAAATGAAGTCCAACAAAGCTAGGGTCTCCGCTATAAGAGTGCGATCGCTGGGATCGGAGATAATTGGCACTACGGCAGCTATTATCAGCTAAGGCTTTCAGCGTCTCACACATAAAAACGGCTGTGGTGTGCATCATTTCACATTTCCTCTGCACAAAATTCACTTCATTCATTCAGTCTACTGACATTTCAGTTGTGTGCATGGAAAAATGTGAACAATATGAATATTACTTAACCCCCCCCCCCCCCCCCCCCCCCCCCCCCCCTAAAAAAAAAGCTGCAGTAATTCAAACATGCCTGGCCAACTGGCCATGCAAATTAACTTTATGTACTTCTTTGAAGGAATAGTACTATATTGTACTATATCGTACACCTAGTAGTATATTTGCTCAGATTGTTTACATCAGCGGTTGTAATTTTATAATATGGACTTATGGTCAAAGTGGTTAATTTGTGGTGCAGGATACCCATCTTAATAGATTAAGCGCTGAAAATTATGAAGAAACATTGTAGTCTGATTACATTTTGCAAATCAAATCAGTGTGTAAATGCACACAGATGGAATTTTTAGACATCTGTTGATTTATTGAATTTCTGTCAGTGAAGCAGCATTTGACGTTCATTCAACATGAGCAGTTGCTTTGATTTAAATGTTGTTTTAGCATGACTGGATCTGGGATATGATCAGGAAAAGAATTTGTGAGGAATTTTACCGTTTAATCAGAAACTGAACATAACCTGCTTCAAAATGCTCCAAAAATAGTAATTTTAATGAAAAAAAGAAGATGAAAATAGGCACAATATGACCAAAGTTACTCGATCTGGAATTGAAATGAGTTGCATGCCATGCACACCACTTTGATCTTTTGCGGTATTTCTTTCAATTTGCACTGAGTCAGTGACGAGTTCAGAATGAAAAATTACCTACTTTATTCTTTTCAACCATGGAGGTGAAATTATCTTTGCAATTTGAGTCTTTGAGTCTATGTTCCCACTTGGAGACGTCTCCAAATTAAAACATGGGCTAAAAGTTGTCATTGCAAACTCAGTATAGCCTGTTGTTGTTAATAACTGTGTAATAAATATGCAGAGACATGCAAAGGCTTGGCCAAAATTTTTGTTGCAGCGAATAATTGACGAGAAGGTAAAACTGATCTCTGCTACATCTCAGTTGCTCTGACAGAACAAAAGGGAAATTGCTGCTTCTGTTATGAGCCATGCGGGAGAGAATGGCTCGGTTCATTTGCAGATTATGGTTTCATGTTTGTTACTGCTATTTTTGCACATCCCTTGCTGCTACTGTGTTCATATCACCACTACTTTTTGTTGTATTTGAAAGCCATATTCACACACAATGCGCCCGTTTCAATGGGGCTCTTCATAATTAACGGTGCACAAGTATATGCAGGTGGATTTTTTCCTTTCTTTTGCCTGCCTAATCCTCTTTGTTATAACAAAACATCATCTATGAAGGATTTTGTCATAAATCTTCACTGCTGAATTAGTTAGACAGAACGAGAGAGACACTTGGACAGATGACCGGATGCAGAGATGGAGATGGAGAGGCAGATGCGGAAAGGGAAGGATGGTGAGAAAGAGAGGGAGACAGATGGAAAGATGTAGATAGATTGAGACAGCAAGTCAGGGAGGACATCTGAGCATTTGGCCTTGAGCCTGTATCAACACAGCACGCTGACAGCTTTATCTGTAGGCTTTATTAACATAGAGAGGCTCAAACCCAAGCGTGTATGAACTCCCAGATGTATATACGAACGCACGCATAGATAGTCTCACACATGGACATTAGAACAAGTCAGATAAAGAATACTTAAGACATTTTACTGCACAGTCTGGATGAATGAAAAGTCAACCTGATTTAAGCTTTTCACTTAAGGGGCTGAAGTATGACTAACACTCACCTCACCGTCCCGGTGAATCAAAGTCAGTGAATAGTTTTAAAGACTGTGTACCCCACAATAATTCCAACCTAACAACCCAGATGGTTTGTTAAACGTAACCATCTGGGAGGCTGTTGTTGGAAAGTGTTTGGGAAAGAGCAGGTGCATTCAAAAAATTCCTGGCAAGTGAGTGGACAAACCATCTGCCAACCACAGGCTCCCTTAAACCAGTAACATCAGCAGGACCTTTTTAGCAAGAGGGTAGACGGACTCAAACTCTTGTCAAATGTACTATTGGCACTGGACAAAGGTTACCTCTGGACCTTGCAGTCATTTTAAAATTACACCCTGACATCGGTGTTAAATTCCGCCTACTTGCAGCGGTAAATCAAAGTGTGTGTTTTACCGTAATTTACAGACGAGCGATGTCAAGGCCTTGCATTCCACTCAACAATGACCTTTTGTGCAACATTTGCTTTGATTAGTAAGTTAAAAGTTTCCGATCAGAAACTCAAAGAGTTAGACTTCGGCGACTACATGTCACATTTTGACAAGTGGCAAAATCGGAAATTGGCGTATCGACTTATGTCTTTGAGTTGCCATGGTAACAGAGCCTAATGGTAAATGTAACTGGAGCGTTTGTTGAGACACTAAAGGTTTTGCCCTGTCAGAAAAGCTTAAATAAAACTTGATGAAGATAAAAAGTTTCCTACTGCTCATTGCAGCTGCACGTGTCTTCATCTTATTGTCATTTTTATGAAAATATTAGATAATTACGCTAAATGTGGTGGATAAAGGCTGACGTAATATAATATCACACTATGTATCACTGTTGCCTTGATTACAACAGGAAAGAAGCAGAAGCGGAAACAAGAGAATGATTTTCTTTTTGTAAAGATTCCTGCCGACATATCACTCATGTACTGACAGGTGTAGTTGGACAAGAAAAAACTTATCTCATGACCTCTGTGTTTTTTGAAGTAGGTGGTGTAATTTGTGGTGTAATTTTTACTTTACAAATTACAGACATGGTGCATTCGCAAGGGATTTGCATGGGATTAGACATACGCCATAATTATTACAGATTACCTCAGATCCCCAGATAATTTTAATCCTGTGCTGATGGGGCAAAAGTCGGTCAAAAATAAGCAATATCAGTCTCTCCACGATTAAATAAAAGAAAAAGAAAAAATGTAATTCTGTACTCTGCTGCTCTTCTACATTAGATCATGCTGCAGTATTTGTGATAGCATCTTCAGGAGCTGACGTCGTTTACGGTGGCCTGCAGCTGCAAGTAAACGACACTGATTGGTACACTGTATGGACAAAAGTATTCGCTGACCCATCCAAACAATGGGAATCAGGTGTTCTGATCACTTCCGTGGCCACAGGTGTATAAAATCAAGCACCTCGGCATCCAGACTGTTTTTACAACTATTTTTAAAAGAATGTGTCGCTCTCAGGAGCTCAGTGAATGCCAGCGTGGCTCTGTGACAGGATCCCACCTGTGCAACAAATCCAGTCATGAAATTTCCTCGCTCCCAAATATTCCACAGTCAACTGTCAGCTGTATTATAAGAACATAGAAGTGTTTGGGAACGACAGCAACTCAGCCATAAAGTGGTAGTCCACGTTGTGCGAAGAGGTCCCCAACTTTCTGTAGAGTCGACCTCCAAACTTCATGTGGCCTTCAGATTAGCACAGGGAGCTTCATGGATGGGTTTTTATGTCTGCGGAGCTGCATCCAAGCCATACAAGTGTAATGCAAAGTTATGGATGCAGTGGTGTAAAGCACGCCGCCACTGGACACGTGGCGACGCCAGTGCACAAAGCAGGTCCATAAAGACCTGGATGACAGAGTCTGGTGTGGATGAACTTGACTGGCCTGCACAGAGTCCAGACCTCAACCCGACAGAACACCTTTGGGATTAAGTTAATATGCGAGCCAATACTTTTGGCCATATAGTATATGTGCCTCAACCACAAACATGGAGCCTGGAGCTCACCAAGATGGACTCAGTCATGACTGAATTGACAAATGTGTGTATTTGAGTGTGTGTGTGTGTGTGTGAGAGTGAGGGAGACATGGCAGCTGGTTGACACAGTGGGCACCAGGATGGGTATTCTGTCACAGTTGGCACAGGGAAGTGACATCACCTGTCACATTGTTTAATTAACACCTTGGACTGTGTGTTTCGCTGTAGTCACATTTCTCATGTTGTGGGGACATAAATCCGTTGGCACAGTCACATTGAGGGGATTCGCTTCCTTTTTGGAGGACGTGCATCATTAAGTTTTGTGATTCTTAGCATAAGGTTATGTGTTTGTTAAAGTTTGGGAGAGCCAGATAGTAGTGACAGTTGAGGCTTGAGCAGGTGTGATTTATATTTATTTATTCAGAAAATGAACAGAAATCAGTGAAATGTCTTCTGAAATAACTGCGCGTCTGTCTGTCCCATTTATATGGAGTTTAATTAGCACCCCAGTGCACGTCTGTGTTTGGGAGTAGGTGTATGTCAATGACAGCAGAGGTCACTCCTGGGGATTTAATCTGGACTCGCATCAGGAAGTAGGATGGCTTCAGCTGGTCTGATTGGAGCTTCCGCCGGCAACCCAGAGGTTCACCAGCTGTACCGTCCACGCGCTTCCTGGAATCCTCTTCAGCACTGGCTCTCTCCTTCCCCACACAGACACGTGATCTCTGTTTCACACACAAGCCCATTTAGTCAGGCATGACTGCAGACTCAGAGTTGCACTCTTCCTCTCATTATCCAGCAGAGAATCGGACCTTTAGACAACCTCTGTCAAAACTAAAAGTAGCAATTAGATCCTTGGCCACTTCTGCGCTTTTCACATCACACACTGTTTTTAGGAGAGCACCAAAACGTAATGTGGCTAAGTTCAATAATTATGATGATAATTATGCGGAGTGCTTGTGAAAGTCAGCGTTATATGTATACATACCAAGGCTGATGCTTTACTCCCAAAAAGTTGCACAGCCTTCATTCGTCTTTGTGTTTCTTTTGTCTGATTATATAAATCTATTTGGTTATGGACTCCTGGATGGACCAGGCCCAACATTCATGAGGTTAACATACCTTTGACGAAGCAAACTGCAAAGGTAGTAACCTGCAATAAATGCTGCAAATGAGATTATTTAGGGTTTTGTTTTTGGATGTTTGACTGTTGTAACATTTTGTAAAGTTGTAGGCATATTGCACCAACATATTGTTAGTTTCATGCAAAAAAGCACATATATTCTTGACAACAGAAACTTAACGTGTAAAAACTGTTCGCTGCACAATCTCAGGTATGTTAGTCGTAACTATCGGTGACTTCTATACACTTTATATTTTTGTAAAATGAGATAAGGCTTTACATAAACAAAGCACTATGTCTAAAACTGTTAAAAAAAATGTGCCTTCATTGATAAATGACTAATTAAGATTTCATAACATCCATATGGATTGTACATTTACATAATTTATTTTATTTATAGAGTCCTACCATTTAACATATAAGTTTATAACACAATATTTTACCTTTTGCTTACAAGACGTTTACCCCCTTTTTTTTAACTCTTTGTTTCTTTGACTTATTGCAGACGTTAATGCCATTTTTTGAATTTGGTCACTCATGAAGTTTCTGTCTTGTTGGGTCTTCATTTTTTAAAGGAAAATTGACTAAAATGAAAATGAAGACACTTTACACTACGAATATGTATGATTACAGGATCAAATGTTGATAATGATGTCTTCTTCTTTATTGTACAAATGTTTATTTAAACGAACCTCTTCGTACTATTGTGCCCATTCCTATTTGTATATCTTACCCATTTATTTTTTTTCTTCTTTCCTTCTTTCTGCTGTTCGACTACTTCACCATCTCTGCGTTTGTGACAGCTAGACATCAATCCAGCCACCACCCCCCCCCCCCCCCCCACACACACACACACACACACACACATACACACCCACACACACCCACCCCCCACACACACTCCCCACATTCACGACTGCAGATACACGTAGGAGCTCACATACATCTGTGCATATACACACCAGAGCACTCAAACCTGACGTGCATGAACACTAACACACACACAGGTACGCATGGACACAACCTTGATATAGATGACAGATTTGGAAAGAGATTAAATCCATCTTCAGCCCTCTTGTACATTCTGTTAATTTTACTGCTTCACAGCTCAGCAGTACAAGTGAAAAATCTAAAAGCAAAAACAGTCCTGACATTTACAACATTAAATGAGCTTTAGTGCAGCAATGAAAGATAACACAATCAATAGAAATGCAAAGTGCTACAGACAGTTATATTCTCCATCATATCTAGGCTGATGACTTGCACGGTTTTATGTTGCCATGGTCAAAGGCTGCAGGCTGTATAGAAGCGTCCTTTTTAAAATCGGTTTCTTTTGCTTTCTATTTGTATAAATTCTTCCAAAGATCCTCAAAATAACAACGTTGAAAAATAAACCATTTAGAAGTATCGCGGTGTGTTTAACACTAATTTTCCTATATTATACCTATGAAAACGGCAGTTGCTGTTACCCAATCAGCGGCATCAACTTTTCATTTATAAATAAGGAGATAAATATTCAAGTGTATTTTGAAATTATGAAATACGGTAAGATGAAAAAGTTCCATCCATCCATATTTAATTTGTAAAAACTCATTACAGTTCTAAAAGTGTGTGTGTGTGTGTGTGTGTGTGTGTGTGTGTGTGTGTGTGTGTGTGTGTGTGTGTGTGTGTGTCGGAGGAATATATGATGTTTGTATCAGTAAATTATGGGTTTTATACATTTTTAGAATGAAATCCTGCTTGGTTGATGTTTTTATGGTCTCAGGCTTTTCTTGTGTTTTTGCTTTAAATTCGATTTTATTAATTTGTGGTTTAGCTTGAAAATAATGGACAGGATGGATGGTTTCTTTGTTTTTTTTGTTTTTTTTTTTTGTTTTGTTTTTTTGCTTTTTTTTTTGCTTTTTTGCTTTTTTGCTTTTTTTGCTTTTTTTGCTTTTTTTGCTTTTTTGCTTTTTTTTGCTTTTTTTGCTTTGGTTTCTTTGGACTGTTGTGCCATTGTCATTGCTTGACTTAATTTTACCCTATGGCCAGCAAAAACAAAAAATAAAAATAATTAAATACAGGACTCCTGGCTACATGGGGCCAGCAAATCACAGGAAAGATGTGTCAGTCCCTGGTGTAAGACACAACAATAGACCGTAAAAACGTCGAAGCATAAAGTCACGTGGCTCTTGGTTCCCTGAAGAGTGGTCTTGAAGCCTCTTTTTCTTCGTAATGAGAGCAGCCATGTCGCCCAGAAAGCTGGCTAGAACACGCCCAATTCAATTCAATTTTCAATTCAATTTTATTTATATAGCGTCTATTACAACACAAGTTGTCTCTAGGCGCTTTTCAGAGACCCAGAACATGACCCTCGAGCAATTATTACATAAACAGCGGCAGGTAAAAACTTCCCTAGAGGAAGAAAAACCTTAAGCCAAACAGTGGCAAGAAAAACTCCCCTTTAAGAGGGAAGAAACCTGGATCAGGACCTGGCTTATGAGGGGGGACCCTCCTGCCGAAGGCCAGCCGGATAGAGCAAGAAATAAGAAAGAATAGAGACATAGAGACACCGTCAAAGGTACAAGATAGGATACATTAGTAACTGTCCTTGGTAGTCCAATTAGACTTCTGTGAATATGGGTGATATATGGATAGACGGTGATCCAAGGGGATGAGGACTGCAGGACGGGATGTCAGCAAGTATCCAACAGACATCCACACAGACAGGCGAAGGCAGACACTGGGATGGTCAGAGGTGGAACTGCAGTATGTCAACCGTATGTCAATCAAAATTAGTTTTGGCTACCAGCAAAATACGGAATATCTGCAGATCTGCCAGCAGACAGCAGAAAATCTAATTTCACAAGGTGACTCGATGGCGAGATCAAATTTTACTTTTGCATTTAGCCAACGCTGGGTTAGTTGATTGCTGATTGCTTTACTAAAGATGTTAAACATCAATCAATCATCAGTCATTGGTTGAGCTGGCTGTCAATCGATCCTATTAGCAATAAATATATTGGTTTATATAAACTCTTTTGATGTGGTACAAAAATTTCACGGCATTCAGAGTTGTCGTGGGTGTAAAATCAAACAATTGAGACAAAACAGGTTAGAGGCGATATTCTGTGCTAAAGATGGACATTTTAACATGGGAGTCAATGGAGATTGACTCACGTTTACAGCCTCTAGTGTCCAGTCACGGAACTGCGACAAATTTCAGTTCGCTTGCCACCCAACCCAGAAGTTACGTGGTCTGTATTTTGTAGCTGATTTGGCTGTAATTAATATAACAGATTTTGAGGGATTTAAAAACTTAAAAACAAAAAAATGTACCCTTCATAAGATTTCCGCATTAGTTCCTAAACGTAAGAACCTTGTGTGAAATTGGGAAAAGTGCACTTTTTCCAAAGTAGTATCAGCCTAAACAACTGAAACACAAAAGTTTGAGTTAATTTTACACATTCATAGTTGTGATTTTCCATTCGAGTAATTTCAAGGCCTGACGTAACAGCAGAAAGCCAGGTGGCTGTGATTTTTCAATCTTCAACAAGGTACAACTAACTTGCCCTGAGCCGCAGTAATTCTGCAATATAAAAGGATGCTTGATGATGCAAAGCTCTGAAAGCAATAACGAAGATTTAGAAATGATTTTTGAAATGAACAAAAGGGGACTTATACCTATGGTACAAAAGAAAGACCAAAGAGACCAAAAGAAAGCTGCAGTGGCAGGAGAGCGATATGGCAGTGAGCAGACAAATGGCTCTCAGGGCTGCTCACTAGCTGGATAAAAGACAGGTCTTAAACTATGACCAAGGTCAACTCCCCTGCTTCCTGGCTCATCCACACTGACATATTTACACCACCATCGCTACCCTCTCTGAGCTCTGTGTCTTTGCTCTTTTTTTCCCTTTTCTTCGCGGCTCCATCTCTACCAGTTGTTCTCTCTCTTTATCACTCAGCCACTGCAACATATAAACAATGTCACTGCAATCGGCACAAATGGAAAGTTGAGTGTTTCTGACCAGGACAAATGTGTTGGCAGGCGCCCCATCGTTGATACACATACCCACTTTATATTTATATGGTAATACCTTTTTTTTTTTTTATAAGTATATGCTTTATAACCTATCTTCATGCTCATTTTGCATACAGAAAGATATACTGCATTTAGTGCTTACCAACCATTTTGGTTTATTATCCCTCAAAAGCCCCAGGTCCCTGCTGCAGCTGTAGCTCATCTTCTAATTTAACCCTATAGTTACCACTCTTCCAGTCATCGGCAGGTTCTTCCACCTACTGTGGTGATATTTTAATGTTTTTGTTCGTTTTAGTGACAACAGACTTGTTGAGGTAAAAGTTTTCTTTTGTCTTTGGTTGTGTTGTGTTTTAGGAAGCTATTAGGAAACGATCAGTCTGTTTCCAGGCTTGGGTTTGATCTACACGGCAACCCGCCCACTCTCCATCAGACACACAGTCTGCTAAATTCCTCAGCCACTTCAATCTCTAACCATAAACTATTTATCTTGTGTGCTTTTCCAAAGGCCGGGGGGGGGGGGTCGGGGGTCAAATCCATAAAATTCTGTAGTTTCCTGACTTTTCATCCTTTTTTTTAACTCTTTGGATGTGTGTTCTCCTCTTTTATAAATGTTAAATGTGCAATAACCTTCTTGGAATTACATGTTAAAACATCGTTTGCAGCCACAGCTAAACAGATTTAACGTTTAAAGGTACTTCTAAAATCACATTAGAATGGTCCAACACTTCCAAAGCAACTGGACACAATTAGAGTTTATAATCAAAAACTGATGAGAAGAAACAAGTTTAAAGGGATATTATTATTGAACTGTTTTAGTGAAACTGTATGTGTGTTGAGACCAGCAGCGTCTGCAGGGTGGTGCCCCAGCTTTCGTCTAAATATGCTTGTGATAGAGTCCAGCAGGCCCCAGTGAGGGGTTTGGAGGATGGAAGGATGGATTTAAACCGTTTCACCTTATATCTGCTTTCCCAAATCGTTTTCGAATTATTTTGTTTTCTCTGCGAGCTGAAGAATCCGTCTGGTGCCAACCAGCCCTCCAGCACATTTTTGTAATGCATTTTATATTGTTGCACTGCACAGAATGTTATTCATGATGGTTATTTATTGTTGTTTTTTATAATTAATTTTATACATCCATCCATTGTCTATATCCACTTTGATCTATTTAGTGTGTCGGGCAGTGTCGGAATCATGGGGGCCCATTCACAGCTCATTACCCCCCAGATGAGTCCCTGTGCCCCTCCCATGTAGTTATGGGCTTTTGGTGAAATAAGAAAATGTGTTTTAGTATAAAGCTGTAGTAATAAAGGTCTATCTGAAAGCCAGCTGCCCTGGTGTTTGCAGGCTGGGTCCGTTTAACTGTATTATTGGTTGCCATGGATGCGATGTGCTGCATGTGCAGTTGTATAACTGGCAGTTTATACATGAATAACTTGCAACAAAACTGAAAGTCAGGTAGTCAGTTGGCAGCAGTGTTTCATGAGGGACCATCCCGTCCAATACATCAAAAAAAGACATAAGGAAATGGTTCCAGCACTCTGCACCAGCGCACGCCGTGAGCGGCTGTTTCGAAGGAAAGTCACCGTGCTTCACTAGCGATGGCGGCCTTGGCGTCATGATTGTGAGTTATATTGTGAAGGGTTTTGGAGACAGTTTTTTTTTTTATCTTTTATTGCTGGTAGATGATTCTTTGATCAATTTACAACGTGAGTCTGTGTGCAGTGAAGGAAGGAGATACATGTGGCTTTTACTGAAAGCCTTTTTGTCAGCAATGTGAACAAATATAAGACTAATATTTACAAAATCGGAACCTTAGGTTGGAATTGATGCCCAGTGAGAATTGTATTTTTTGTATGGCAAAATTACTTTATTCCTGTTTAATAGTGTTGTTTTTATATATTTATGTAGTTTGTGACCTGTCTGACCAGGCCTGCGACTGAAGCCGTCTTGAAAATGTTAAGCCTGTTTTTCCAATTTTCTTTCCCCCCGAATCCAATAAATGACATACAGCTCCTTTTTCTATCAGAATTCTGTTAGTAGTTTGTTTAAAATGAGCTTAATTAACTGAAAAAGAGGGATCATTAACCCTTCTTTAATTGAGTCTGATCCAAGATGCTTGAAACATCTAAAACATGCTTAAACTCTACAAAATACGCATGTTTTTCCAGTCCTGATGAACAGAGATTACACTATTTTTGATTATTAGCATCCATAAGTAATAATAAACCCCACATTATTCTTATTACAAAACAAGTTGTTGTATTCAGATGCTGCTACAAGAATATTTATTACAGCAAGTAATCGTGGCTCTGGTGAGCATTCAACAGCTTGACAGTGACGCATTGATTAACCTGTAACAGTTTACTGTCCTGTATTTCAGTGTAAAACTGCTCTTAAGCTCCTGAGCACAACTCATTCCATCAGAGCAGATTCTATAATGAACATTTAAATGCACTTGGTGTGTGTTTGAAGCATAATTAAGGTAAGGAAATTAAAATATGAAGAACAGAAAATCAAGAATGAGCAGGTTGAGGGTTCTGTGCGAGTGCAAACTGTGCATGTGGGTACCGACACACATCTAGCATCCCTGCATTGTTCACGGGTCTGCATTTCCCACAAGGCTGTGCATGAGAGAGAAAGCAGCTGGTCCCCAGGGATGATGACAGCGGCAGATCCATTGTTGTTGCGGTGATGTATTGCAGAGAAACCCCTGGGGGCAGGAACCACTTATTTAGACATCAAATTAAGGCTGAAGACACACACACCCACAACACGTAATAGGTGCGCGCAAGGTGCTTCCAAAGCATTGATGTTGCTTTACAGGCATGCACACACACACACACACACACACTCACAAACCGTCTCCGCCGGAAGAAAGGAAAGTATATAGGTGCATTGCTGAGTCTCACCTGACAGACTGTTTGATATGTTTTATCTGTAGTGACTTTTGCAAACACACATGATCTGGTCTGCGCTCAGGCTGACAGCCCTCGGAGTCACTAAAGTGATCAGCTTTGCAAAAGTGGAGAAAGTGCTTGACAAATTAGCTGAACACATTCCAACTGCTGGTGCATTTATTCATCATTATTTTCATTTTGCTGTCAGATTCAAATGTTTTTGGATTAACGATAGATAATCCATATTGGCGATGAGCATTTTTTCATGGTGGTTCACAAACATCATGAATAAATGCTGAGCTGCTTTGGAAATGCTTCTCCTGTCAAGTGCATAGTAATTCATTTTCCTTATAAAGAGTAGTTTATTATAATTGACAAGACTTCAAAAACAGATTACGGATGATACATAAAATCGATTCAACTGTAAATTTATTTAATTTCATGATGAACCATGTACAGTGACAATTATGTAGTACACTGATTACACATGTATATGTGTGTATATATATATATATATATATATATATATATATATATATATATATAGCCATTATCTATCTTCATGTTTGGAGAAAGTGGAACTAGTGGGAGAGTGAAGTGAAATGAATCTGAGTGCTGAGGAGCACCACAGACCGAGCAATGTTGCCGATACTACGGAGGAGACTGAAGTGGTTATCCTGGCTGTGACTCTGGAGAAATGTGGGAAGGTAAAAGGATATGAAAGGCATGTGTGGTAAATTGACTGAGAAGGTGATTGAGTGAGGTGAGGAGGTGCATAGTGGGTGATAAACCCCACAGTGAGTGCACTGATTGGATAATTGGATGACTGAACCTCGCCAACAATGCTCCTGTGGTGTGAAAAAAAGGAAATGGTGAGCTAAGTGTAAGGATAGAAGCCCTGCGAGGTCAGAAATAGTAGGATGATGTAAGATTCTTTTCCACAGAAATTTAATTTTAAACTGTATTTACAAGACACGGCTGCATTCCTGTTCTGGAAAAGGATCCCTCTTTATATTTCTTACGCTGTTCTTGAGGTTTTTTACTTTCATTCTTCTTTTTTTTCTTTCCTATTGGAAAGCACTTATCTGAGGTGTAATGTTGTAAGTTGAAAGTTTTATCCTTAAAGTTTCCTGCACAGACTGCAGATTCATTTCAGATAAGTTTGTGGTTCAGGGAAAACTTACCTCATTTGATACAAGTTTGTATCGCAGATGAACCTGTTGTTACTGTCACACTCTTCACTCAACATGCTTTTTCTCTGAAAAGCAGGTGAAAAAGTTTGGTTAGGTTTACAGTCATCACACAAGCAGTTTCGGTGCAGCAATTTGACCAATATGCTTAAAAAAGATGTGAAATGAGCGCTGAGCAGCACTTTCACATTCACTTTTACACACATGTGGCTTGATTTTCTCTGTTGTAAGTTGCTTTGGATAAAAGCATCTCCTAAAATAATGGATTCATATATAATATAAATAAATATCAAGAACTTGTCCAAAAAAAATACATGAAACAAAGGGAGTAAGATAGAATTTGAAAATAAAAATGTTGTCACAAAATACTCAAAGAACAGACTGAAATTACATTTGTTTTTGTTTCTACTTTTTGGCAATAAAGGGAAAAAGGAAGTCCCAATCCATCTATTATGCCTCAGAGTGTGGTTATTTAAGTGCTCGCTGTAGCCGTGTCCCAATTCAGCGGCTTCATCCTTCGAAGGCTGCGTTTGAAGGCCAGTCGAGAGAGGCTGCGTCAGGCGGATCATTCGTGGCTTAGCATATCCCAAGATTCATTGCACAGCTGGCGTTTGGCAGACAAAGTGGTTGTACTGCAGTCCTCTCTGGGCCTGAGATAAATCAAATGTCAGCACCAGCGGTAAAGTGTTGCCATTTCCTCTAATTATACATTCTAGGATTGAATTTTTTTTTTTATAGAAGTGAAATGAGACTTTCTAGCTCCATGTTACAGACAGATAAAAACAAAAACAAACAAACAAAAAGGCCATTGTCAGTATTAGTAGGTATCAGAAGTGAGATTTATGTCATTTTCTTCTCATTTCACCTGCCTTCAGTGAGTACCTGAGTTTAGACAAAGCTCACATTTCCTTTAAAAGCCATTTTTGGTACATATTTCAAAGATGCTACGGGCATAATTTCCTGCCTTTCTGCATAGTCTGATCAGACGGTGTAACAGATATGTTTCGCACGATGTACCAATGTATAGATGTTAATCCTCTATCGGGGTCCAGTCCAGACCAACAGTGTCTCAAAACAAAATCTTAAAGATTAAATGTTACCAGGGAGTCAGACCATCAATGCTCAGAGTAATAAAGGGAAACCTTGATCATGATATTGTTTCATGTTAAGTTTAATATGTGAGCCTTTTTTATGTCTTTATTTTGCAGTTTCTGCTCTAAAAGGGGAGTTGTTCCTTGCCACCAGCTTTTTCTCCTGTTAGCGGAGTTTGTTACTTGCGGTTGTTTCTTTACCCAGTATTTAATAATACTACTAATATTCAATAAAACTTTCTTGTGGGTCATGCTGAGTCTCTAAAAACACCTAGAGACAATTTGGTTTGTAAAAGATGTAACAATTCTTAAATCAATAGGACTTAAACGGAATTGAACCAGTGTAACTTCTTATGTCTCTATGGCTCCAAAACCCACACGTCTGACTCAGTTGGAGTCGGACCTTTCACTTAAGTCTGATATTTTCTTTTATGCTGAAACAATTAGAGCTCTTTGTTTTGCACAGCAAGGTCACAATGATCACTTTAAGCCGCCACAGGTGTGCAGACGCGGCTCTTCCCGTCAACGATATTGGCATTTTTTTGTGCGAGTAACCAGACCTGTCAATGCTTTAGACACACAGTAAAGCTTTACTTCAAGAAAGCGGCTGAGAAATTGAATTGCAAATTTATTATATCAAATTCGAATCTAGACTTTTCGTTTTTTTCCTTTCAGCAGTCTAGATATGTACAGCGACTAAATACGGCGCCTGACTTTGGATCAGAACCATACATGAGGAGTTTGAAAGGTTATAAATTAAATTAAAGTGTCTTTGCGTGTGTGTGTGTGTGTTTTTTAACAATACTTTACTATACGTGTGCAAATAGATCTGTAGTTGTTATCCTGGCGCTTGCTTTCGCTGTCTGTCCACTATCTTGATGAAAGTGTGTTTGTGCATGTCCTGATGTGTGACTCAGCATGCGAGTGTGTCTGCGTTTGTGCTGCCAATGCCCGATTGAGGGAGCAGCCGGGGCTGAGCAGGTATATCAGGTCTGAGCTGATGCAGCATTCGGCAGTGCAGGGAGAGAATTAAAGCCCGGACTGGTTCACATGCGGACGTACTCGTGCGCAGACACGCACACGCTCACATCATGATCACACACGTTTCCTACTGCCAAATTACCCAGAAGCATGCACACTAACATGGACACTATCTCAGTCTTCAGACACTTTGACACACATGATTACAGACCCTGTACATACACACCAAACACTCCTGCACGAGCAGCAGACACACACACACACACACACACACACACACACACACACACACACACACACACACACAACCTGCTGGCACATACACCTAATGGAAATAGGATTAGATGTTGCAGTAGTTATTACAGGAAAGTGGTGTGTAGCGCTCAGCTCGTGCAGGTCACACTGTCCTCTCATGGTGTGTGTGTGTGTGTGTGTGTGTGTGTGTGTGTGTGTGTGTGTGTGTGTGTGTGTGTGTGTGTGTGTGTGTGTGCGTGCAAGAGAGAGAGGGAGAGAGAGAGAATTGGGGACAAGCAGACAGAAACATATTTGTGCATGTACGTGGACCTGCAGTCTGCATGCTGTTACATTTCATGTCCTTTTGGAAATGCTGCGTTCACCGATTGAACCTAAGCAGGAAATACAGACATGTACACTTTTACTTTGCGCATGAACTCTGTTGACTTCATAAGTTCAGTTTAATGCACTTTTTTTGCTGTTTTTTTTGTTGTCGTTTTTTTTTTTTTTTTTTTGCCTCTGGTGAAACAAACATTACTAATACTGGGGGACTATAAAGAACAAAAACAACAAATCTCGATGAAAATAGTTCCTGGAGACTTCTTTCCATTTGTCGTTTGTATCTGTCTAAAAAGTGGTTTTGGCTGAAGTTTTGGTTCTGTTGCAAATATGTGTGTTTGACAGCCGAGCACAGCTTAGCCTACACCCCCACCTGCTGACTACACCACTGCAGCCTGGTCTGGTCACAACAAGCTTGTTCCTTTTGGAAAGCAAACTTTTCAAAAGTTTCCTTTAGTGAATGTTTGTTTTCACGCCATATTTACTGTCACTTCAGTGAACCAATTCAGATTATTAAAAATGTAACTTCTAACTAAAGCATTTTTGTCTCAGATGGGGAGATGTGCTACCAGATGTAAACTGGTTTGTTTAAGTAAATATACTACATGTACCACATTCTTCTGATCTACATGCTGTTTCATAAAAATGACGTTTCATCTTGGCCGAACTGATGACATGACACTGTAAATTTAAATAAAAAAAAAATATAGGAACATTTTCACATCGCAATCAAAGTAGTGGACACATTCTGCATCAGTCCTTATGTCTTAAACAAAATTAGCAAATCACTTTTTTCCGTGACAAGCGACAGGCTACAGTAGCCTAGTGCCATACCTACATCTGGAGTCCATTCTCACACCAGACTGGACGGGACCACTGTGGTCACCTGGACCCTCAGGGTGCGCTGCTTCTGCAAGGCATATATTCTTCTGCTCGTGCATATAAATATTCTGTGACGTGAACATTGTCTCAGCCAAGCAGAGACAAACATGCAAGAAAGCCTAATTCTGTAGTTCGAAACTGATCAAGCTGCGTGGTTTGTGACAGCCCTGCACACATTCCCGCCTCATTAGGAGCAGGGAACCTCGCCTTGTGTGTATTTTGGTGCATTCATGTGAGCAGATTTATGCATGACAGCCGAGCTGCCAAGACGTATATTGGTGCTCGTGTTTAGGTGAGTAAATTCTGCACGTGACCGCGTCTGATTAGTGAAGAAAAATGACTGTGCATTAAAACCTGCACATAGGTGCATAGGGAATGAGCCACCCCGTGTGCAGGTAACTGGGTGGGTGGGGATGGGAGTGTGTGTGTTTACGCATTTGCCCCGTGGGGATGATGTGACGAAGCCTGTGGTGTGATGTTTGAGGTAAACGGGGATCATTAGCATGGCGACAGACACCAGCACTCGCACTGCATCTACGCCACCCGGGAGCTGACAAAACACACATACTCACACATCTGTAAGGAAATGCACAAAAATATGCAACTGGAGTAAGTAAAGCAAAGTAATCCTGCAGTCTCTTCATTTAAGATACATAAGGAAAAACTAAAACATACACAGAGATTTCACCCACCATATTACATACATTCAATCTCATCTCTTTCTGGAGCATCCCTGTTGTATCTTTATGGAAATTGACGGAAGACAGGGATAGGCTTTTTATGTCTGATTTATGTTACCACTGAGTGTGTTTGTGTGTGTGTGTGTGTGTGTGTGTGTGTGTGTGTGTGTGTGTGTGTGTGTGTGTGTGTGTGTGTGTGTGTGTGTGCGCGCAAAATCGAGCCCAGACAGGGATTGCGTTTTTATGCCTGTTTTATTGGACAGCATCTATTGCTATCAGGATGGAAGGGAGGGAAGAGGAGGTTGGATAGGGACAACAAAAGGCAAAAGGCGGTCCAAAGAAGAGACCTTAAATTGGACAAAAATTGAACACGCTGAAAGGAGGTGACGAAGGAGGGACAGAGGAGTGGAGGAGGTAAATGAGCCCCGAGAGAAAAGAGACAAAAGGGTGAAGGAACCCAAAGATTAGACAAGAACTAGAAGAGAAACAACCAGTGGAGGAAAATGTGAGGCGGGACGTTGAAAATTTGTGTGTGAAAAACTGAAAAACTGGGAGTTAAGTTGAAACATATAAAAAAAACAGGAAGCAGACATACAAGAACAGAAAGACGGGGAGATGACGAGAGTAAAAGCAAAAGAAGCAAGACCGAGAGAAGAAGATAAAAGAGGTGTTGGGCCGATCAATCCTCGCCTGTTTGCAGGGGCAGCCCATTTTTCAACCCCTTGTTAAAGCAACCTGTGGCGCTACACACTGGAACACAACACACCGCGTTACTGAGAGACCCCTCCACCAGCCACCCAGCGCCTCAGGAAGCAGTGGCCGCGCGTGTGTGTGTGTGTGTGTGTGTGTGTGTGTGTGTGTGTGTGTGTGTGTGTGTGTGTGTGTGTGTGTGTGTGCGTGTGCGTGTGTGTGTGTGTCAGATAGGGTAACAGAAAAAGCATGAGAGTGATTTCCCTTTCTCTCTTTATTGATATTCTGCTTCTCTAAATACAGAGCAATCCATCTCTGCTGTCACACACATACACACACTTAAAGCATGCTTACAGGCAGGCTTCACAACCACAAACCTTCACACACATACACACTGTGGATTGGACCGGAGAGAGCGACGAACAGATATGGACGAGAAGAAATCTAGGATTATTAGAAGGAGTTTTTTGGTTTTTTTAAAAAAGGATTGCAAAAGTGCCAAAGTGAGATTTGTTGCCAATCAGGAGTGCATAACTAAATGAAACAGTCTTGGGTTGAAGCACATTTCTGATAGAACCTCAATGGAACGAGTCGAGGACAGGAGGGGGGTGGTTTTGGATCTCATTAAATTGAACTGACTTCATTCATCCCCAAAAGGAAGTCATGATGTTGCAGTCTAAATTACTTGTACACAAAAAACAGAGTCAAATTAAAACAAACACAAAATAAAAAACTGTTGGATGGTAGTTGGGGTTGAAATGATCATCCGCCACATCTGCGCCGTCTAGATGAGGGAGGACGTGTTTGTAGTCCATTTCAGCTCATCTGTGATGATTACCTCCATGAAACCAAGAACCTCTGATTGACTCCACAGAGCTGCTGGCAGTCATGAGTGGAGTGGAGTGGTGCCTCCTGCTGAAGTTAGGACCAGCTGACACTGTTGTCATTCGCAAACTTGATGACATGATTGGAGTTGTATTTGGCACAACAGTCCCGAGTCATCAGGGAAACAGCAGTGGGCTCGGAGCACAGCTCAGGGGAACTCGAGTGATCAGAATCAAGTCCTGTTTGCATTCAAAATGTCTGAGATGTGTCTGAAAGGAAGTCTGATATTCAGATCCACGTAGTGTGTTTACACCTGTTGCACAAAAATAACGTTTCTTCTTCCCCAAATGTTCGTGGCTCAGGTGAAGTGAGTCATGAGTGGAGCAGTTAGGACAGTAGGCACACTGAAGTGTGTCACTTGTTGTAGGGATTCGGGATGTTGTCTGGTCTCCTGATGCTTTTCATCCTGATGGCTTATCAAGCAGTATTCCTTCAGGGCTGGTGCTGGCATCTTTGTCATCAATGAATTGATGGTGATGGCTTAGAGAGGCGTTGTATGTTTCTGTACGGATACAGGTTGTTCTTCAGTTCTATGAGTTTGGCGACGTCTCAGAAAAGAGCTCAACCCAGGAGTGTTTAACTTTATTTTGGATGGTTAAATCCTGTCTCACTTAGTCCGTTTTGTTTCCCAGGTAGCAGGTGTTAGACATGAGAATAGATGTGTGCACAGATTTGTGGAGTTTAGTCTTTGGCCAAGGACCAGTTCTCCTTTTTTTTTAATATATGATCTATAAGATCACAACAGCAGGGGAGTCTGCTGTAGTTTAGGCCGGAGTCTTACTGAGTAGAATCCCCAGAATCCCCATCGTCTCCTTCCAGAAGCCGGGAAACTGCTGGAATAACCACTGAGCAAACTTTAGTTTCAAAGTCCAAGTAATGTACAGTATTCATAGACTGTGGTCCAGAGTTACATATGGGAAAAGGACCAAAACAAGAATAAACGCATTAAAAAAAAATAAGGAGAACAAAGAGGAAGATGAGCTAAAAGCGAAAACATGAGTCTGCACTGAGCACCTCTGTGTCACAACAGTCCTTAATAACGAAGAACAGGAAATCTTTCCTCCCCTTAGTTTTCTTATTTTGAATATCATGTCTATGTTGTCCTTCGGTTTTATTTTCACCAGTTTCCAAACTAAGAAGCATTACATCAGGAGGTTATTCTTGATTCCTTTGTGGAGCAAATGCTGCCGTCATGCTGCTTCTCCTCAACTTCCCTCAGCCTTGACTCCTGCTTCCTTCCACCAGTCTCTCATTTCATAATCTCTAGTTTCCCCCGCAACAGTCGATGTGTCAGCTCAGTTATTTTTCTGTGTGCTTTTTTTTTTTTTTTTTTTTTTTTTAAGGGTAAAATTTATTAGAGACAGAAAACAATATCTGGCCTGCAGCGTGAAACTGTAGAGGACAGAGACGGCGCACGAGTGAAGGTTGCCGAATGTGAAAAAGTACATTTACAATAACTGAAGGGACACAGGCGTGGCCTCCTCAACGACATCGTAGGTTCGTGCATGTAATTGACTTGAAATACATGCTGGCGCCATGGAAACCATGTCAGTCTTATCTCAATCAGCGGCTTTGTCACGGCTGCATGATTCAGCTCGTTTTTTTTACTCTTTTTGGTGTAAAAAGAATTCAAATTTACTTGTGAAACTACAACTATTACAAAGGCAAAAGGCAAACATCCTTTTTTAGTGTATTTCTAGAGTGACAGATTGAAGACATTAGAAGTGTTTGACATTTGTAGTTGTAAAAGACATACAAAGGTTATGTTGTAAGAAGCTGCAGTTTACGAACACGAAGAAACCGAACCCGACTAATAATCAGATGGATCTTAAACGTTAGGACCGTGGAACAAGCGCAGAGCAAACAAAGAAGGAAGCCAAAAGCTTTTTATTTATATGTACCAATTAGAGCACTGCAAAGTCTCAATCTTAGTGATAAACATGAAAATTATTATGACCAAACTACAGTATTTAAAAATGAACATTTCTAACTGTGATTTATTGTGCTTTTTCTTTTTTTTACTCTTTCCTCACTCAAAAACATGAATAACCCCCTCCTGTGCAGTAATTCCCCCCAAAATAATCAGTAAATGTCAAAGCTGTCACAAAAAACAAGCAGGGGCATATCAGCAACAAAACCAAATAATCATTTTTAAAAGATGGCATTTATGTTCCCCGTCTTATGAAAATCAAGTTTGATTTGGACATGTTTAAAACATGTAATGGAAATCAGATTACACTTAGGAAACTGTTTTGTGGTGGCATCCCGTTAGGGAAAACTGCGGGACAAAGGAAGCAGCAGGACTTTGGGAGCAGGAAAAGAAAAGAGAGGAGATTTATTTTTAAAAAGTAAGAGAAGAGGAAATGATTATTGAAGGAGGGGACACACGTAAGATAAGTTAGAGATTGGAAAGGAAATGCATTAAAAAAGGGACAAAAAGACTCATCTCCGGCATTTGTGTGTTAGTTTCCATCATTTCAACACAGAACACACCAAACAAAAAGGAAAGAAAAGCTTTAAATTCTTCTGAAAAGCCTGGTTGTGACTTCTCTGCTCATCTGGCTGCTCCAAAGCAGATACAACAACATTATTATCTCCACCCAGCACTAAAAGACGGATGGAAATAGTCCAGTATCCTGAGGAAGATCTCAGCTTCTTGCTACGTATCGAAGATCGTGGATCCATGCCAGCAAAAGAGCAGATTTATTTTGGGTCCTGTGAAACCCAAAGGCTCTGAAAGTGTCCCGCTATGTGTCTCAGAATGTGAGTATCAATCCAAATATAAAGTGGGTTTAATGCTGAAGCCTTAAACACAAGTCGAAGGGGGGTTTTAAAGAATATCTGACCGCGTGTTCAAATAAAGGAAAAAGGGAACTTGATCTGATCAAAACTCAACAGAAGTGTTTATTCTACAGAATATAGTTGAGCTCACGGTTCTTCAACAAGCAGTGCTCAGGTGAGGGAGACCGATCCTACTTACGCAAAAACATTTATACCAAGTTAGGCTGTGCTGCTATTGGTGGAGAGGGGCTGGTTTACGCTTTGCTGCTCCCGTGATTGACTCGTCCTGGAGGAGCGTCCCTTCGTCCAATCCGGTCCACATCGCCTTGGTCCAGTCCGGCGCCGGCATTTCCTGAAAGAGAGAAAACTACGAGCCCCAACCTCATCTTGTTTCCTTTGGCCTCTTACACGGTCCTTTTGTTCAAAACACATGGTCGGCTAAGCAAAACTGTAATTTGTCATTTAAATTGTAATATAAATTGAGATAAAAAAAAAAAATACACTAATAAATGCAGAAAGATGACGAATAAAGAATCAAATCCCAACTGGAAAAAAACAAAACAATATAAATACCAAAAAACAATCCCAAACATAGTCCCAAAATTCAATACACAGTAATAGTAAGACACAGGACAGTGACGTTGAACAAAAAACAATTATCAAAGACCATATTTGACATGACAAATAAGATCAAGTGAACAATAACCAAATACTGACTGAAAGAAAATAGGTGGCTTGAAAAGTTAGAAATGTTCAGGGGCTGTTGTAGAAACTCAGAATGACAACCTTGATACTGATTAACTCAACAGTAAAATAGGAATTGCCAAGTGGTGGGAATAAAAAGAATATGGATTTCCTTGTTGGGATGTAAAACATTAAACAAAGCGAGCATTATCAGCTAATATCTTAACTTTAGTGAATACTAAAGCAGAAAGCGAGGCCGGAAGGTTTCTCATTTCCCACTCCTCGTGTACAGTAAATGCAGCATCAATTTGATAAAGCTGGGAGAAGATTGGAATTTGAGTCGTGATGGTGACTTACATCCAACTTTACTCATACACTCACGATGGATGGATAGATAGATAGATAGATAGATAGATAGATAGATAGATAGATAGATAGATAGATAGATAGATAGATAGATAGATAGATAGATAGATAGATAGATAGATAGATAGATAGATAGATAGATAGATAGATAGATAGATAGATAGATAGATAGATAGATAGATAGATAGATAGATAGATAGATAGATAGATAGATAGATAGATAGATAGATAGATAGATAGATAGATAGATAGATAGATAGATAGATAGATAGATAGATAGATAGATAGATAGATAGATAGATAGATAGATAGATTACTCTCTTGCTCACTCTTTCCATTTTTCTTTCTGTTTGTCTCATGGTAAAAACCTCTTTTTAGTATTTAATGATCACTTTAATTCTGCTCCATTTCACGCGTAACAAAACCAATCATTTTAAAACTCCTGACGAACATACAAACAGGCAGATCTGCACAAAAGACAACGAGAGCCATTCAGATGGAAATGAAACAAGGAAAACATAATTATTTTGTCACAGAAACGCACATGCACACAGACACTGACGTCTCAGAAATAGGACACAGTTCAGCCACAGTTCAGTGTGTGTGTATATATTTATATTGTTGACACTAATGTCTGCCTGTCGACATTTCTTTCCTTCTCCTTATATTATTATCAGCTTCTCTCTCGTGCTTTCCTCCCTGTCAGTCTTTCAGTGTCGCTCTATGACATTGTCCCGACTTCGCAGTTCCTTTTTCTCTTGCTGCTAATTCAATTAACAAGATGCCATCTCCACAATTAAGCTTTCCAATTACAGCCCCGCTCTTAGTCCGAATGAGAGTCGGTCCTCGTTTGTTGGAGGTTTCTTTCTGTGCCGAATGTTGAAGGAAAATGAACTTGCAGCATATGTGATAAGACGTGCTCATCATCATACAAAAATTAAAAAAAAAAAAAAAAAGGTGGAAATTGCAAAATATTATTCAGACTCATTAAGGTTTTTAGAGTTTGGGGCTGAAATTGTGGCTTTGGTTGCACTTCACTCTTCCCTCATCCTGCAGCACTAACCTGAGTTTCAAAATGACGAAAAGCACACAATAAATTAGTCAAACTGCTAAAAGAATATTTCAGGTTCTATCGTCGAGGGGGGGGGGGTCATGCATATATACATAATGGTTTGTAGAAACTCTTCAGTTATAACATGCTACCAGTATGTGATGGCTGAAGAGTAAAAATAAATAAACACACATGTACCTTATCTCATACCTAAAATAAATATGATGGTGTAAAACTGTTAGACACAGTGTGCGATACTCAGTTCTCCTGTCTGTGTAATGTGTAATATAGAGTCATTGATTGTCATTTTGTTATAAAAACGGCACAAAGTTGCTGTTTTTTTTTTTTTCTTCTTCGTCTGCACAGTTTGATTAAACATGATTACAACACGGGCATAAAAATCACCTTCAGAAACAGCAAACACTGTAATACCTACTTTTTTTTCTATTTTGTCAATGTGACATGTTGTTTGTCATCGCTCAGATTTTGAGACAGATTTTACAAACAGAAAACAATCATCAGGCAGCGTCTGAATTGATTGCTTTTACTTTCAGAATTCAGTCAAATGAAATTAAATACAACTTTGTGTTGTATCTTGCAAATAATCAGTAATTCGATGTTGATGAAGAAGTACTCTGACTCTTTAAGTTAATGTATAAGCAACCTTTGACAAAAGAGTTGCTTTCTTGGATTAGAAATATAATATATTGAAAAAAAATTCTATATCAAAAGCAGAAGTACGACTAGTGATGAAAAGTTACTGTGAGGTAACACGAAGTTATTGCAAGGGAATGCAAAAACAAGGCGAGGTTAAACAACAGGATTGAGCGGGAACGCAAAACTAATGCACTGTAACACAAAAAGAAAAAGCTCCTGTCGCTTGCAGGCTTCTGTAGTTGTTCTTTTTATTTCTTTTTCCTCTCTTGTATGTTTGGGGCTGGAACACATGACAAAATCATTTCTTTATTCATAATATGCTTTGGTTTAAATCTGAAATTCTTCCTTAAAAAACGGAGTATTTGCCAGTTACTCACTGTGGAGTGTGGACTAATCGTTCCACAAACAGCTGTTGAAGCAAATGTAAACGCAGCAGATGAAGAGGGAGCTGGAAAGCTGTTATTCCTCATCCAGAGAAGCGGGCGATAGACAAGGAATACTCATCACCAAAAACAGGACTGGGCGTCATCGCTGCTGCGTTAGAGGAGTCGAAGCAGCATCAACCTCTCAACCTTGATTATTTTTGGTGTTTGTCACTGTAAGGCTACAGAAACCAGCAGCAGATGCAGAGGACTGATTAGAATCTGGCGCCGTCACATCATGACGACTCGAAGCGGGAAGAGGACGTGGAGAAAGCAGAGGGCAGGCGTGGAGCGTCAGCATCTTTACCTCTCCCAGTCTGTCTCGTGGCTTTGTCGAGCACATTATGAAAAACTGCACTTAATTAATACATTTTGTTTAAATGTGAATTTAATTGAGTCGGCTTATTAGTAGTGTGTAAGGTCATTGATGTGTGTGAGCTACCAGTGGGGGTAACAACTGCTTCAGCTCGGTCAGGATGAGAGGTTGACAAAACACAGCCCAATTAAAAAGTAAATTCATTAAAACTTGCAGAAAGTGTAGACAAACCTGCAAGATGACCGATTTATCAGATATGAATTTCAGCACATTTTCTCTTTCTCGCGAGCAGCTCCGTGTCTTTGCTCTTGTCACGAAGTGATAAGAAATGGTGTATTTCTCAGCGATTTAATGTGTGCTCTAATTAAAGTGTTAAGAATGAAAAGCTTGCAGACATGTAAGATTGCTGAAGTGATAGTTGAATAGCAGCTATTGTAGTCTGCCTGGAAACATTTATCGCATCAGTCCTACGTGATTGCTGCTGAAACGTCTTTCTTGACATCGACATGGCAGTGCAAAATTGCAGAACTGAGTGAAATATTCGACCAACAAATTACTTGTTGAATCATCCGACCTCCTAGAGTGTGACCGTGTAGTTCAGCATCATAGTTCCCTTTGTGAATGAAAGCGGAGGTTACAGCCCTTTAATAAGCACTCAGTGAGAAGATAAACGGTTTGTACTCCATTTTCAGAAGTTCAAACTTAACCGAGTTACAACACAAGCTTTCCAACAAACCTGAAATTTAAACTCCACTGAAAATAAACTGGACGTGTTTAACTAGGGTGGAATTTATTGATCCAGTTCACAAAACGGACCTGAACAACATGTAATCAAAGATGTTTTAAAGTAATGTTGTAAAGTTGACAAAGTTTATCAGATAAAATGATGTGCACGCCCATAAAAATCCAATTATACCTGTAATATTTGGTAAATTAGTTATTGTTTCAGGATAACGCTGAAATGCACACAGTTGTCTGTGAATCAGGTTTTAAGTGGGCAGGTTTTATATGTGGTCCTGCAGAGAACTGGCGACATGTCCAGGGTGTACCTCTGTGTTCCCCTGCCATGAGCTGCGATAGGGTCCAGCAGACCGCTTTGACCTCGTATAGGAATAAACGGGATGGATGGATGGATGGATGGATGGATGGATGGATGGATGGATGGATGGATGGATGGATGGATGGATGGATGGATGGATGGATGGATGGATGGAGGGTCCATTTCATTCAAAATGTTTCGTTCTACGGCTGAACTGTCGTGGGACGTTGTGACAGAGCTGTCACTTAAGCAAAATATGTGTTGTGAGGATAAGAGCAGCAGAAGGGTGCAACCCGTCACTCACATGTACATGCTGGAGGTCCACAGTGTCGCCATCCTGAAGCTGCGTTCTTCAGCTGCGGTTACGTCGTCAACTATATCAGCAACGGTGACCCTGAGCCCAGCGCACCACAGAAAGGTTTTGTGGTCACTGTGAATGCACATCTGGAGAGAGGAGGCAGAATGAAAAGAGCATCACCGGTACATCCGACATGTAGCAGCGGTCACTGTGTGAGAGTGGTTACTCTACTTTACTATCATTAAGATCTTTTTCCATCACACCTTTCTGTTCCTGTCATTGCTGCCCTGATCTTAGTCTGCAGTCTTCTTCTCTGTGGAAAAAGCTGATTTTTATGGTCTTGGTAAACGGTCATGGCGGTACAATCGTCCATTTCAGGTAATAAAGGCTTCTGTTGTGTTATACGACAATGACAAATCCCATTCCCGAGGTGTTATCCTAACTCCACCTTGCAGTAACATCTTGGTTGTAGCTCATCAAGGTCTACGTGGAATTTAAAATTTTATTCACAGACAGTGAATGGGTCTGTATCTACAGTTGCCGGTTCCTCTGTATAAACCCTCAATAAATATACACAGTATATATGGTTGGATGGATGGTCATCCCTTCCGTGCACCTCAATGAGGAACACAATGAGCAAACAACACTGGGATCACAGCCTCTAGCGCCTGCTGGGTCCACTCATGGCAAGGCTCAGTGCTCTTGAGCAACAGCACCACGGGTCTCTCTGGTATGGAGCGTCCACCAGATGGCATTCGTATTTTCAGAGAAGACAGACGGCAGCAGATGGAGAGAAGCAGTCAAGACGACATACTGTAAGATATGGAGTGTGGCAGAGACGAACAGATGGAGCCAGTTACGCAGCGGAGAGCATAGGGATATCAGAAGATGGTGAAGAAAACTTAAGAAGGTGCAGACAGCGAACACAATTTCCTAATGTGTGTCTCTCAGCTCCGCAGGTTCTGTTGCTTATTGCCAACTTTGTCTTCCCGGACTCCTCATCTTCAAAGCAGCAACAAGCAGGGAAACAGTCTGCAAAATTGGAACATTTCTATTTGTTTTTGTTTTTTGTTTTTTTGTCTGACTTCTAATCACTTTAGTGTGGTTCTGGTTTTTCCTGAACAATAGTCTAGAAAACCGAGCGATGTTCTGTTATACAAGGATGCATGATGCAGATGCATGAAATGTAAACCGCTGCGACAAAGTGACCGTGCTGCCAGAGCATCTCAGTGTTTTTGCAGAAAAGCTTTTATTTTTGCATTTGCTCACATGTATTTGATGTTGTGAAAAAATGGACTTGATTAAAAGTCATATTAATGACTCGTTATTTCACTTTCTTTCACAGAATCAGGCCATCTAGTTCTTTTGAGAAGAACCATTGAAATTTTGCTTTTCACCAGATATTTGATTTCTTTCTTTAATTCTTACTGCAAGATCTATTCATTCTATCCTTTTCTGCATAAACACGAGTCAGTGGTTCATGTCCACTTTGAACAGGATTTAATTATAGTCTAAGTATACTTTACAATTTGACTTTTGTGTAAATCACAATGACGTCCTCCTTTCTCTTCTGTTGAAAAAAAAACTAGCTTCTGGTAAATGATGTAAATTTGCAAATGACTCTTTTTAATCAATTGAATATTCATTTCTGTTCTGTGATTTTGTGATATTTTGTTTTAAAAAAAAAGTTCAAAACTGTCATAAAAACTAAAACTGCAGGCTTGTTACAGCAACTGCTAAAGACACTAATCATAAACGTAATTTATTTTCACAAAATCTGAATGACTTTGACAAAAAAAAGAGACGAAAACGTGACCTCACAGAGACAAATCTGATGTGTGCACACACAGTCTCCTGCGGGTAATTGGGAAAGCAAACATTTATTCACAAAAACAGTATCGCGGAGTAACAAGTCAAAGGCACAAGAACTGCTCAGGGTAACAGACTGCTCCCAGATGGGGAAAATGGCTAATATTAGGATTTTTTTTAATGTATTTTTGTTCGTTAGGCATGCATCTCATAACAACAATAACAGTGGGATAAAATATCCCACATTTCTGAGGACTTTCTTAATGCTCCTCGCCGAGAGCCCTCACACCACACTTTGAAGCAGACAGTTTGAACAATATCTTCTCTGCCAACATGTGATTATCTGTTCCTGTGTTGCTTCACCTTCCACTCGCCTCCTTCATCAGCCCCCTCCTTCCTCCAAGTGACACTAAGAGGCTAGTCACAAGTGCCGTGCATATCACACTCTGAAGGTAAGAGGGTTTAAGAGGCCGCCTTTTCTGAGGCTTGGTCTCATAACATTAGCCGTGGGTGTCCTAGACCACGAATGCTGTCTGACACGGAGAGAGAGAGTCAAACAGGAAAAGGTGTGTGTGTGTGCGTGTGTGTGTGCGTGCCCGTGTGCGTGCATGTGCATGTGCATGTGCATGTGCGTGCGTGTGTCTGACCTAAGTTCCAGTGAGATTTGCCTCACTGGCTGATGGTGACACACACGGGCAACACTGAGAGCATCGCAGGAGATGTGGGGGACGAGTGCGTTCAGCTGCATGATCATAGCTTCTGAGTTTGTGGACAATATTCAATTTATTTCCAAAATAAACAGCCCCAGTACGTATTATTTCTAAAACGCGTGCGTGAGCGAGACAGATGAGTGTGTGTCCTGTAATGTGATCAAACTGTGGAAGTCATGGACGCACGGAGAGCACGTGCAGAGGTGCCCAGCAGGGCCTGCGGGGTGAATTAGACAGCAGTGTGTCATTTACACATTCTGCAGGTTCATATTTTGCCGTTTTGTTTTTATAACCCACAGACAAATTTCATCTTCTTATTCCCTGCGTATTCATTTTGATTTGCATGTCTGCCCTCTTGCTGCACTGATCTGGAGGATGCAAGATGGGCTTTTTTTTGTTTTGTTTAGTTTTTTTTTTCATTTTGTTGTTGATACTTTATAGCGATCTCTTGGGGGATTGTGTTCCAGTTGACTGCCTTTCTTGTTGTTTACATTAGCTCTGTTTACCTTCTGGCTCCCTGCAATCAAGTTCAAAAGGGCATAAATTGGAAATGAAACGCCGACAGTCTTCAGTTGGAGTGTATTTTACAGCTCCATCATACAGATGAAGCAGTTATTTCACTCTGAAGTGCATTCTTACTGATGCGCTGCTGAAATGTTTTTCCACAGACCAAAAGTAATATGAAGTTAAGACAAGGCTGCATTTTACATATATATAGTACAATATGCATATTTTTTAATAAATTGTGATACAATTCCTATTATCTCATGGAAGAAAATCTATTTCACAGGTCAGTTATGTCCTCACTGATATTGTAGGCTATTTATTTTCTTCCAAAATATCCATCCTCGCATGAAACACTGATCGCACTTTATTCATGACCACCCCACAAAGATATCGTGAAGTGGCTGGGGGGAGGGGGGAGGCAAGGCGCAGGCTTTTTATAAGAAAGACTCCAGTTCAAACACCACCTTGAGAGGCTACTTCTTCCCCAGTATTTTTTTCTACTGTTTTCTTGGGTAGTGGCAGCCCAGCTTTCAGACTTGGTTTATTTGAAATCGCACGCTAAAGGCTATGCTCTGCATTAATACGGCGCACCGGGAGTGTTGACAGAATTACAGAATATGACGCAATCGGGCAGCGAACAGGCTCTTATTTACACTAAACAAAACCACAAACCGTCTCTTACTTCAGCCTGCGTGCTTTTGTTGCTCTATAACCACACACACACACAACACCTCTAACGTCAACGTTGTAGCACGTCTGCTATAGGATGTTACAGCAATTCATTCAAGTAAAGAAATACATAAGCAAGCAAAAATTAAATGTAATTTGACCCCCAGTCAGTTGAAGCCATGAGGCCACCAGTCTGCTTCTGCTGGAAGTTTTTCTTTCATGTTTTGGCCCTGATAATTAGATTTTCTCTCTTCTTCAGTGTTGCTTCTTGCTTGCTCTGGATGGGGGATTGCCCAAGTTCAACGTTTATCTGTTTTGTACTGAATCTGGGCTCCGTTGGAATCAGTTAGACTAACTGAATTACAATGAAATGACTGAACTGGAATACAACTGAACTCATATCTGGTTGGCCTGCATTGGACCTGTCTTTGTGTAAAGGGCCTCATAATGACTTCTCTTTTGAAGTGGGGTTATGCAAATAAAGATATAGTTGATTTTCTTGGTACCACGTACCACTTGCACATTAAATTTGCTTTGCAAGTACGTCTAGTTATCATCCGTGGGAGCTCCTTATGCCCAAAAGTCTTGGCGAGCCAGTCAAATCGGTGTATCCTCTTAGGGAGTCTCTGTTTGGGTTTACCTCGATGATGACAGAGCGGCGATGCAATGGCTGCGTTTGAGGATTACGGCTGTTTTTGAATCGGCTTTGACATCATCAGTGAAAGATTCATAGTTTTTGTTGAAAAATCAGGCAGAAGACGGCACTCAAATTATAATAATTCCTTTGTGCGGTAGATTAGTATTTGCTAGTTTGCAAATACAGCAAAAGTTTATCGGCAACCCAAAAAAAAGACTTACATGTTGACAATTACTGCCAAAAAAAGAAAAAAAAAACACATATTAATGACAGATTTGAATCTTTTCCTAATATGATAATTAAAGTCGAGTGCAGATGTGCACTCGGGAACAGTTTTCTGAAATAGTCTCACAATTAGTAAATGCATGAATCTCTGCTTATCTTTACTTTTAAGAGACTCTCTTTCTCTAAGATGTTCTTTTTATAGCCAAAAATGTCACTGACTTGTTGCCAGTTAACCTTATTATATGTAAGATGTTCCTCCATGTGTAGGAACTTACTTTTGAGTCTTTTCTCCTAATTTGCTGCCAAAATGATATCATAATGGTGCCTCTTAATAGCTTTGAAAAAATGGTCAAACATCACACTTTCAACACTTGATATGTTTCCGGAGTCCTTTTGTGAATTCAAAACAAGTTTACGATCATTTAACTCAATGTTACTTCTTTTTTTTTTTTAATTCAAGCTGTATTTGTAAATGATACTAAACATGAAAATGTAAAATTAGGAGCATTTAAGCATATGAGGTCAAGAAAAGTTAACCTGAAAAACAAAATAAAAATAGGGTTTTTACAAAAAAACTAAATAAAATTGTTAGCCTGTCTGTTCATTTAATGTCAGAGCCATGCTTTAGTCCCTCAGTGGTTGTTAAATGTCCCACACACGCCCTTCAAAGTAACTTATGTCAACTGACTAGCTGCCCCAACCCCTCTATTGATTTTGTTTTGGAGTGCTGCACAAACTGCTTGCAGTCCTGAGTCACCAGGCATGAAGGGAACAATCCCATCAAAGCAACACTTAAAAAGGTCAGTGGTTCAATTACTTGCCACTTTGGTACACCCAGCAAGGCTCTTAAGATGAAACATCTCCTTTCATTTTTCTCATTAAGTTGGGTCTTAATGTAAAATGTTAACATATACTTACACATGCCGCCAATTACTGTCGAGAGACACCAGCTCTGAGGTAGAGTGGGAGCTCGATGGCCAACTTGAGAGGTTACCATGGAGACACTGGAAGAAGGAGGTCAGGGATTGGAACCAATTACAGGAGAGGATGTTGGGAAATTTAATTCATTGGTGTTTTGCAATTGGTCACCTTTCCTTTAAAGTCATGCTTTCCTGTGGTGAGTTACCTGTTGTCTGTGTTGTATGTGCAGTGGATGATAGTTGTAGTTGCTGAGGAGTACTTAATTCAAAGTTTAGGACATCTCTAACTCATCATGTTGTAATACAGTATAAAATCCTTTATCAGTACAACATACTGAGTACGTACACATGGATAGAACGTGGTTTTATTTCATGTGTAAATCTAAATGCAACGTGGACAGAATGAGATGGTACTCTACATCGGTGGTAGATGTTTTAACAATAACTTCACGGAAAAAAAAAATTAAAAAGCCCAAAGTAACAATAATAATAATAATATAATAAGCAACCATGACAAGAGGTTTCCATCCCTTTTATTCAGTAGGCATCACCTACTGTAGAAAACGCACACATGAAACCGCCCGTCTCTCCACACAGAGTCGCTAAAATGCCTTTCATTTCAATGTTGACATGTTAGAAGAAGAGCCGGCTTTTAGTAGGTCTGGGTTTTTAGAAGGTTCCTTTTTGACAGTCACCGTGAAAATGTTGCATCATGGGCATCACTTCAAAATAACATGGATCCTTTTGACCAAATATGATGCCCTGATCAAGAACCCTTTTAGAACAGTTAGAGAGTAGTTGTCAAAACTAGACACGGGCCTGTCAATATTATCATATATAGTGCACTTTGATAAACTCAAGGTTTTAAAGCCCTTAAAACAAATGTATCATACTGTTTCCTCGGTATGAGTTATTTATGTCTCTTGAAAGTTATAATGGTGCAGCTTCATTTAGGCACGTTTTCTCCAATTTGCATAAACAAAAGTCAGTAATATGAAAATGATTTGGTTACTGAAAACACCTGGACAGACACAGTTTGAAGGAGGAAGGTCATCCAACCTGCAAGCAGTGGGGAAGTAATTGCAGTAGTAATGTCATCGAAGCAGATAATATGGCTGATTAATTACCTTGCATCCACTCGCTCTTCCCTTTAGGTCAGCGAGTGGTGGTGAACAGAGAAGGGCTAACTTTCTCCGAGGGTATTATTATTATTATTTAGCTGTACCCACATCTATAACCGTTTCCCTCCCACTGTTGTGGATCATTGTTCAAGCTCACTACACATTTCTACACTGGTGTTTTGTGACTGTTGTGTGTTGGAGAGTGAGTGTAAACGCTCCAGCTGAACGTTCGCAGCACATGCCACAACATAAAAATCACACAAAATCTGTTTAGCATGACTGTCACGTTAATAAATTATACACTTTACAGCTGCAATTGCAATATTGTGATAACTGTGATAGTATGACATTTTTGCTGAAGGTTATCATGACATCAGCCCATGCATAAACATAACATCAAAGAAAGTGTAAAAAAGACGATGAAGAAGAATATATTGACCTAAAAAAATGGTATTGTGGGTACACATGAGGCTTTGCATCTGCATTATTTTTACAAAGTAGTTGGTGACGTCTCAGCACTTTATTTACTATTTACTATATATGGTGAGATGTGAAATTGCATTTAATTGTACCAGCATTTATTTTTTACTTCTGCAGTAAAGTAAATTAAAGTAAGTAAAGTTAAGTTAAGTTAAGTTAAGTTGTGGTTTTGTTTAAATTTGCAAAATGGTGATTCAGGTTAGTACAGTACGTCAAAATCAAGGAATATTTTAAGTCAAAATGTCATTCTATGGAGGTGCGGACAAACTGTGATCATTTTAACTTTGTAAGTGTACAGAAAGTGTATAAAAAGGACTGTTTGTAATTGAATATCTGCCCGGTTTCTGCCATGTTCTGGAATATACTGTTTTGTTTTTTTTTTGTTTGCTGGAATATACTGCTAATTAAACTTGAATGTGGGAAAAAATACACCAGCATTTTCATGGAATATGATGTTTATTGTCCTGTGAACAGGCTGCCTGTACAAACAGCAACAATATTGTGAGATAGGAAAAAGAAAAAGATAAGAAAAATTTCCATGACAAAAATTCTTAAAACTAGCAACAAAAAAAAAAGTCTAATAATATTCCTAAAACAAGCCATTTTTACTTTCTTCGAAATTGCAGTGTATGTGTAAAATCTCTGTTTGTTCATCTCTGTGCCGTTTGTCTGCAGATGCACTTGGCAGCTGTGCTTCTTCCAAGTAGCAAAACTGCAATTACCGAGCTCAGCGGGGAGCATTGTTCACTTCAATGCACAGTTTGGACAAATCAGCATTTAAGATTCAAATCAAGATTCCTCTCAACTGTTTTAGAAAAATTGCCATAAAGTACCTAAATAGATCCAAGAGTCTCTTTATGTGCCACGCAGGAAATGGCATTTGGAAAGGCTGAGATGGGGCTGTGTTTTAAAGCTGGAATTACATAGCAAGAGACACAGAGAGCCAAAATGAAAAATAAGGAGTGCTGTGAGTCTGACAGACGGGGAGATGAGGACAGATAAATAGCTACAACAGATGAAATTATTGAAAATAAGAGCAAAAAAAAATTATAGTGAGCCTCTCCTTTCAATTCTGTGGGACAGATGCATAAAAGATGCCTATACACAAAAACCATAAGCTGTTTTTTGATTTTCCTGCACACAAACTGGTATTTTGAAAAGAAATATGTGTGTTGAAAATGTGCCCATCTAAAGCATTTTTCAGACCAAGCTTACAAATATTCTTGGAGCACTTTAAACCTGACAAGGGAGAACGAAATTGCAGCAAAGGCAATGTTTTCAAAATGAAATTGACCATTTCTGGGAGTAAAATGATAATAATAAATATTTGTATGATTTTGTTTATTTTAAATTGTTTTATAATATACTCCTTTTTAATTTTGAGGGTGTTTTTCCAGGTCGCCTGGTGACATCCCACAGTTCAGAAACATGCATTTATGACTAAAATGCTGGTTGAATTATGTGTCCGTGGTTTTTTGTTTTGTTTGGACGTGTGATGGACTGGCCTTTCGCAACCACTTAATGCCCTTTTGGATGTCTTTTCTTTATATTAATCTGGTTGATTTGCCTGTGTCACATGCTTTGTTGGGCAGCACGGTGGCTTAGTGGTTAGCACTGTTGCCTCACAGCAAGAAGATTCCCGGTTCAATTCCCGGCCCGGTGGGTCTTTCTGTGTGGAGTTTGCATGTTCTCCGTGCTTGCGTGGGTTCCCTCCGGGTACTCCGGCTTCCTCCCACAGTCCAAAAACAGGTTAATTGATCTTTCTAAAAATTCTCCCTAGGTGTGAATGTGAGTGTGATTGGTTGTTTGTATGTGGCCCTGGATAGACTGGCGACCTGTCCAGGGTGTACCCCTGCCTTTCGCCTGATATGCGTCGGGATAGGCTCCGACAGACCCCCGTGACCCGGAAACGGATAAAGCGGGTATAGATAATGGATGGATGGACATGCTTTGTTTCTCTGATTGGTTGTATGATCGGGTGAATGGTGTCCAGAGACAGTTTCTGATGCAGTCTTTGGTACTGCAGCCCAAAAATCAAAGTCAGATCCAGATTAACCTGGATGATTCTTAGTATTGAAAAGGATGGTGGGCCAGGCTGGCTGTTATAAAATGTCTTAGCAACCCGATTTTAAGAAGAGTGGAGGTATTTGGTTTGTGATCTTTGAAATGACACCTTAAAAAAGAAAAAAGAAAATTTAAAATGCACACGTTTGATGTACATGTTTTAGTTATGTAGGAAATTACGTTTTAATGTTCAAATAATTTAGTAGGAGTGTTTTAATGCATTCTTTTTTTAAAGGTACAGAAGAAACAGGGCTTTTGCATGTGGATACACACAATTACACATACACTCTCATTTATTTTTGAGTTTACAGACAGTTTTACATATAAAATTACATTTTTATTCACTTGGCTCCATCCAGTGACGAATCAATTAGTGGCCCCTCTCTGTAACGAAGGAAGACACCGGGCACTTTTTTAATAAACCAACTTTCCATGCATCCCGCCACACATACAGATGACTCATTTGAAATATGCATCAGCAAAGTAAGCATTTACCCTTATGAACCCTTTTACCTGTTCAGACAGTTTGTTCCAGTGTTATGAAAACAGCACATAAGCGCTTGCATCAGTAATGACTGTTTGATCTCATGATGTGCAGCACAAACATCAACTATATCATTTCATTACATTGCTGTCTGTAATGTAATCATTTTTATAGTTTAATAACTCTTTGTGCTGTGTAAGTCACTACTTTAACACCACATGAAGTTCATCTACGTCAAACTGACCAGTTTCAGTTTAACACAAGTACATTAACAGAAATAGTAAAAAACTCATCATTTTTAAGATGTTGTGGGAAATCCTTTTGAAGGTGACGACTGCGGCTCACTGAAGCTTTCCTCTGCTGGGTCCATTTTCCTTCAGGCTGCCTTTAGCAACTTAAATGGGAGAGATCAAGTGATGGATTGACTGAAGATGTTTCACCTCTACCCTGATGACTATGATAAAAGCTGAACATGTTTTTCAGTAGATACAGCTCGGGATGACTCAGCAGTATCCTCTCCTGCCCTCGGCCGCACAAACCTCACAGCCTCCCTGGATACACAGCATCCCTGTCAAACCTCTGCAATCTCATTCTGCACTTCAGTCATGGATCTTAACATGGCCCCATCATATCATCTCCCTCACATCAGGAAACACAGCGAGACCCTCTCTCCCTCCTGCTTCTGTCTGTGTTCAGTGGTCAGATAAAGATGCAGCTGGGGAGACTGAAACAGAACAAGGCTGCGGGCCCAGATGGTGCTGGCACTGGAGTCCTGAAAGCCTGGGTGATCAGCTCCATGAACTGTGGAAGATATCCTGCCTGGTTCCAGGACTTAAAAAAAAACCCTCATCCAACTGTCCTAATTGATTATAGACTGTCCTAATATCACACCATGAAAATCCTGGAGAGTCTGGTACTGGTCCAACTGAGTAAGCAAGTGAGCACCTTTCAGGGCCCGGTGCACTTTGCTTTCCCTCCTGCACTTGGACAGGAAGTCACAATCATCCGTGTTTATTACCTTTACATTTTCTTCTGCTTTGGAGTTGCACAATGAATAAACGCAGCAGACAAGCCAACTACTACTGACGTTTTTTCCCTCTCTCAATAACGCGTGCAGTAAGTTCCCCTGAATATATGATTCATGAATTTTGAGGCCTCTAAAATATTGTTAACATACTATTTTTTGCCATGCGAATAAGCATCCTATCTCTCTCTCTCTCTCGTGTCTCTTGCCAAAGCGCAAAGTTAATCTTTTTTATTATTATTCACATTCGTAGTCGGTGCATAACGTGTTAATCTGGAGGTCCCTGATCACAGAGAGGGTTATGGTCTCTTCAACACTCCGAACACTTCCTGTAAGCTTGGCATTACACACATGAATGGCACAAAGCCTAAGCCTGGAAACGCACAGGACAGCCTTAAGAAGCTGTCTTTACTCAGTATATGAACTGTAAAAGCAAATAATGATAAAGTAGGACACTGTGTGCCAAGGATGCATGTAGAGCATTTATGAGAGACAGATGATTTCTTCTCAGTTGTACCCTCTTAAGTGGTTTTTCATTTTATCCATTAAAAAAATCCAAGGTTAACTAGCATTATGTCGGGCTTATAAAGACCACCCAAGTCAAATTTCATGTTTTCCATGTCCATCAAATGGTGGAAGGCTGCTTTGTTATTATGGCCCTTTTAAAAATGCATCTCATCTTGTTCAGACACGATGAGATGCATTTATTTATGAGATGAGATGTATGTTTATTTAATAACATGCAAGTTACTCAAACTACAGGACTCCTGGGAACACTTAAAAGTATAATTTCATTTCTCTTCGGTGCCACTCTCTCATCAGTGCTGAGTGATGAACTTGAGCATAAAAAATGCGTCTGTACATCTCAATTTATCTTGTTGCTTCCATTAGTTGTGACACCATTACAAAATGCTAATATACCACTTTCACTGGCTGGAAAAAGCGATTAAAACATAAACAAACCACAATATGAGTTTATGAGTTGTTTGAAATATAGGGTAAGGGCGAAATCCACTCTGTCCACTGATATAAATGCCATTTGAATTTCGGAAACGTTTTTTTTTCCTGCTAGATTCTGTGTAGACCCTCAGTCTAGTACGGTGTGTGCATCGTGGTGCACAACACACTGATGGAACCACAGTGTTTCAGTGAGAGGCTTCTTCTCTTCTGTAACATTGCTGCAGGAAGGTCCTTCCTGCATCCAGTAACCTGTTTAAAATCGTTCTGTGTGCCAGAAGGAAGTGTTTCAGCGTTTTGTTTGGTCAATAGCAGTTCCTGGAGAAGGAAGGTGTTGCTACCATTTACAGACCAATGTTTCAGTACATCCGACACCACTAGGTTGCACCCCAGACTGTCCAGGAGCTCAGTGATGCAGTTTAGCGGTTAGAATACGTAGGAAGAGGGTTAGGAAAATATACCTGGAAAGCACTCGGATATCTTGATATTCAAGGATTGTAGAGTGATTTTTCGTGGACAAAACAATCTGAACACACTTCCATCTAATGACTTCTGCCCATGGATTTTGACTACATTTCGAGCATGTGGACCAATTTGCCTATTACTCGTTTTCGTGACAGACTACTCCGGCTGTTACGCGTCGACATCATAACAAACCCGTAAATGGGAACCAGCCTTCCAACTTGGATATGAGCTCAAATAGATGTTCTCAGGAACACACCAGACTTTCTCTGTCACACACAGCCATGCATACATAACAAGCACACCCACCCACACACACATACACACACACAGACACACACACACACACACACACACACACACACACACACGTGTATTATTGCAGCGGATGCGGTGTGACTAAAAGACTGACTGGGAGTTGGGAAGCCTCATGCATTTTGATAGCATATCAGCTCCTCTTTCTTTCACTCTGTTTCTCTCTCAAGCATAATTTAAAGTAGCATGTACAGCGTGAATTATACATATGTTGAACATCTGCTCCATTTATCATCATTAGAACTGGTAAGAATCATATGTCTTTCACGAGTATATGATATATATATCACTACACTGAAATCTGTATACAACTCTCATTACTTTTAGTCATTAAACATATTACAAAACTAAATTACTGATAAACTTATTCAAACAAAAGTGGCACAGCTAACTATGTCAGTGTATCTGTTTGTAAAATTGCCTTTAGAAGCTTGTTGGCTGACGATTGACCCGCTCTCACCGATGTGAAATGCATTCCTGGAGATATGTTGGCATCTCAAGGCTACACGGGTCTCCAGTTAATGCATCCTTGTTAAAACCGGCGGAGCAAACACCAGTCAGGACCGCCGACGGTCCTCGGCTACATGCATTCTTTGAACTGAAACAGTGCTTTGCATTCAACAGGAACACAGGTACGGAGAAGAACGCGCTTTTAGAAAAGCCCATTGTTTCTAAGTCAGCAACTAGTTGTCAATTACAGTCATTGCCTGTCAGCTATCTTGTTATCTGCTTTACTCCTCTAGTATCATTTATTCAAATCATTTTCATTCTGTCAAATTTTGATTAAAGCTTTAAGAGAGACCTGTGTAAAATGACAGTCCTATGAATCTTGATGAAAGTGCAGATAATTACAAAATTTAACCTGACAGGGTTCATCTTAGAGGACGCTCTGTTTCTAGGCCCACTAAAACATATTTGTCGTACATTTGCATTTGAAACTCTCCCAGCCTTTATCCCACAAAATCCCATTCTTGTTCATATAGCTCATGATGGGAAACACGACATTAAAACAACACACTTATGTTGAAGATTTATCATTTCTGAAGTAGTGGTTACATTAAAGAAGTGTGTCAGCTCTTCTTGCCATCAACCAGCTCCACTAATCGTCTTTCTTTTAGTTATTCAGTTCACTTCTGCTCGGTTTTCTCAGTTCCACTTTGAACTGAATGCTTAATGTAACCCCAAAAAAATTTTATTAAATAAAATCATTTTCTTATCTCATTACTGCAGTGTCTGATTATTCACTTGGATCTGAAATATAGATACCATTATAAGTGGCATAAATAATTCTGTTTTGCACCAAAGTGTCACAGGACTTGGAAGAAACATCTTTAATGTTGTCTCGAACTGAGACGGCTTGTGTTAATGTGACTACATTCCACATTTGGGATGCAATATGTGATTGAACTTGGGATGAGAAATTAAAGTTGTGCTGCTTTAATGATAAACTCTTTATCACCTGTGATCTGTCATACTGAACCACTGAAGTTTAGACTGCACTTGTAAGTTTGGGGTTTATGCGTTTGTGAGCATCTGTCTCCTACCTGCCACCATGGCTTTGCAGCTCAGTGAACGACTGATTGTGCACTCTGATTTGATCCGGGATGAGGGACATTATCTCCATGACTAGTGAATAAAAAAATAAATAAAAAAATATCTGCATAGACAAAAACATAGTAATTCTGATGGAAGAAGAAAACTTTGCACCTGTGAGGAACTTGTTTTTTTGTTGTTGTTTCTTGTTTTTTCTTCTTCACGTCATCCAGTGACTTAATCACCAGTTCAGTGCTTTGACCAATAAATGAGAGACAAACGAATCAGTGCCTCTTCAGCAGTCCAAGCCATCAAATGCAACTTAATGTCCAGATTCAAGCAGCAATTCACCATATCCTGGCATTTAATGGCGCCTAGATTACATGACATCACTCACAATGCTCCTAATGACCTCATTCGTGAAAGTTGTAAATGAACTAATCATTTGCGGGTTGCACATTGCTAAAGGAAGTGGAGGGAAAAAAATGGGTGAATTAGTAAGTAGTTATGATGATGGAGGGAAACTGACACTTGGTTATACAGCGAGAGAGATTCAACGTTGTGTTTACCCAACTGTTTTATGTCTTCTCGCATGTCTTTCTGCCTCAGTGGAAGAACTTTCCACAGGCTTAATGAGTTTGGAGCCTTCAGTGTTTTAAACTGATGTGACCTAAGATGAGGGAGTAACTTCTAAAAAGGTGCTCTTTTCTCATGGTTTCATTAGTCTCGTCAGTCTAGTTGGTCACAAGTGACCAGATTTACTGTTGTATGCCGAAATATGATCACACCTGTGTTTTATTTATTTTTTATGTTTTTATGGGATAATTATTAATGACGCTTGTAACAGGCAGTTACCTCAAATGAAACCTCGGATCTAATATTAATTCCTGCTTTTAATGAGCTAAAAATGTTATAGAAATGTCTAGAACAGCCAGCTAATAGTAAAATATGTCATCTGATGTCAGGATTCCTGATCATAATCAAAAATTAAGAAAGCTAAACAACGTTAAAGAAATAAATAGAATCTATATGGGTGGATATAAACAGTGCAGTCTTGTTCTGGTCCAGTTTGATCCTTAGTTGATTTTTCTACTAAACAGGAGCTCACTGTTATTTATCTGTGTGTTTGTAAGATTAAGCAAAAATCAATTAGCTAAATTTAATGAAAATTCACGGAGACTGAGCATATGAGGACAGATGCTGTAAAAACTGTAGAATATTGCGGTGGCCTTGGTGAAAGGTTCACTCTCTGAGAGCCCCGTTAGTCTCTTTCTTTGATTTTTTGTTTCCTTTTCTGTTAACTACTGTATCGCAATGTTATTCAGAAGCAGTAATAATCAAATAGATATGAGCTAATTAAACCAGCCTGGTAATTTGTTAAAACGTGTAGTCCAGCTGAAACCTTCACGTTGACGCTATCAACATGGCCGGCGTCTGGGAAACTTCACCTGACACTTGATTTAAACGGACGTTTGACCAAACCAGGTCCAGGTGGTCAGAGTTCTGTGTTTTTAAGTACCAGCCTGCAACCGTCACCAAGGACAAGAGGAGGCCGATTTACGACGACTGCTAGGACTCCCTAAAAGCCACCACCGAGTTGCCATGGCAACCCACCCGGATAAAAACTAACAGGAAAGCACTCATAAACTTGTCACATTCCTGCAGACACACATTTCCCGGGAACAGAAGAACTTCTTCAAGATTAAATGAAAATTTGTAACTTCACCTGAATTGGGTTGACAAAGTGTTAAAAAGAATTCATTCATTATTTTCCTTTCCGTATGATTAAAAACAATATGACTTTGTATGATTTTTCTTTTTGTTTTTCTTTTTTTAAACATAGGTAATGAAAACAATTGTTTATTCCATTTAACAGGTATCAATGACGCTGCTGTTTTAACTTTTAAAACGAATGTTACAGACCTTCAAATGTTTTCCTTCGTGATCATTATTAGCAGCTCGTTACGTGTCAACATCCCTCGTTAATTCACTCAATTCAACTCATATTCTAATCAATCTAATTTCTAGTCAAATCACTGCAGTTTCTATCTCTGTGCAAGATGCTGCTTGGGGGCCCTACGTCGCCAAACTACGGTCTCCTAATCCATTAGATGAACCATGAACCCGTCACAGTCGATCAACCTTCACGAGCAAAACAGACTCCAGTCACGATAACCTTTCACATTAAAATAAAACATTTCAAGTTGACCCGCTCAAGCAACATAACTGATAAAAAAAAAAAAAATAAATCACAATGCAAGGAAAACAACAATTCTCTATATGTCAACAAATAAAATTGTGTTTTTGAAAAATGTTAACTTGTTTAAATTTTGAAAGCAAGAACACAACTTTAAGGTTTTACAGCAACATCATTTTCTCACATCCTTAAACAATAATTAGTCAATAAATAAATGAAGCGGGCCAGTAATGGGAATGATGGGACCTGTCAATCACTCCCGTCCCACCTGGCAACAGACGTCACTGCATGACAGTGGAGTCAACCAATTTTGACTTAATCAAGCTTATTCTTATTTCCTACATTTATGTTTAAACATATAAAGGATACAGGTAAGCAGGGATGTCACTATAATTTCAAATTAGGGGTGGAGCTATTTAAAACTAAATATAAAGTGCAAATATAACTATGATTTATCACAAATTAGCATTACAGTGGTATTAAAAGTTTTAGAAAATAATCTATCAACAAATTATCACTGTGTACAAGAAACTATATTAAAAGAGATTCTCCAGTGATGACTTACCTTCCTCTTGAAAATGAGTTTCGCATTTCCATTACCCCAAGATTAGCGCAAATATCGCAAATAAAAGGGTTCCTGCTCACGGATAATTAATGTTAATATATCTTGTCTTTTGTAACTTTGACAACATATCTCTGTCTCTCCTCTCTCTTTTCCTAATTCTCTCTTTCTGATCTCCCTTTTTTTGCTCTACCTGGCTGGTCTTCAGCCGGAGGGTCCCCCCTTATTATCCAGGTCCTGATCCAGGTTTCTTCTCTCTTAAAGGGGAGTTTTTCCCGCCACTGTTTGGTTTAAGGTTTTTTTCCCACTAGGGGAGTTTTTACCTGCCGTTTAATGTGTAATAATTGCTCGAGGGTCATGTTCTGGTCTCTGGAAAGATCCTGGAGACAACTTGTGTTGTATAGATGCTTTGTAAAAAAAAAAAAAAAAAAACTGAATTAAATGAATAGAAAATTATGTAATGGAAAAAAATTGCCAAATATTGCAAAACCATTTTATTAATTTATTCATTCAGGAGGTGGTTTTTCAAACGTGTCATTAATCCAGTTTGTAATGAAAACACTTTTTGTGCATTTCGACATCTCTGGCAATGCTGCATGTGACGTAGTCGGTCAATCTAAAGTCATTCAAATTTATTTTCCAACTGTTTTGGGCCTCATTAATACGATGTGCTATAACAGTACTTAATTATTGTGCATTACTGCATAACATAAGGACTCTGCCTCTGAATACCAGTTTGAATAATCACCTGCTGCCTTTTACTCAAACAAATACAGGATGGAGTTGACGATGCAGTTTGGAAAGAGAGTTCAGTGTCACTGGCGTCAAGAAACGTGCACTGGATTTTCTTTAGCACAGAGTTTCCTTCAATGAAAAACTGGAATGGAGCTATGCTCTCTCTCGTCTCAATTCATTAAAATTATGAGTGTTAACTATTCATAAGCAAGGACTTTCCTGCCAACTGGCAATTGTAATTCTCTTCAGAAGGAGCAGAACTTTGAGCTTTGGGGCACAAGACATTCGCATAGCCCGGATGTAGAAAGAAATGGCCCTGAAACAAATCGTGCATGGGAGTGGACCAGTAGAGGGCAAACGTGAAACGTGAAAACGTGATTGCAATGCATGCAATCGGCCCATCTTATATGAAAACACTTTGCCTGGCAGAGAAATGGTTGACACAGTGGGGGAATCTGATATTTTTTGTTGTTGTGGGTGCAGGCTGCATTGCTTTGCCTGGTAACTATAGCAACTAGTATTTCTCAGAATCAAAGGCATTAAATATATCACACAAAGTTGTAGTTTATCACAGAAGAAATGTGTCAAAGCTGCGTCAAACTAAACAAACAGTTTTCTTGTGTACCTGGAAAGAGGAAAGTCAAGTAGATAATTGTTCGACAAAAGCGTCAGCAAGGGACAAAACGTCAGACAGCCACCGTCAAGCACTTCCACAGCACTCATCTGAGTCTATTCTTACGGTATAAGATGGCTTTTTGTAATTGTTTATACAATTTTATTTAAATAGTCTAATTTTTAACAAAAATTTTAAGAGACTTGTGCAGAGGCACAAACCTGTGAGCTTTGACGGAGGTGAAAAACTTTAACCTGCTAGATTAAAAAGGGGTTGTTTTTTTTACCAGTTCATGTTGGTCTTTTGGTCTTTTAGGCCAAATAAATGTAACATTACTTTAGTCAAACTGCACTTTTCCAGTTAAGTGAAGTAATAACATTTTAGTGGTTAGGAAAAGCACCCACATCAGGCCTCCGCTGTGAGCGCAGCAGCTAGAAATATGTAGTGGAGTAAAAAGGTTCAAAGATACAAACAATCTCATATAGAAGTGTACAAAACAATCTAGAAATTAAAAAGATGAATCACTGGAAAAACATTTCACCCGCTGTGTCGCCCGTGTGGCTTTTCCCGACATTTAAATGTCTCTTCTTTATCAATCATGAGATTATGTATATTAAAATGTCTATTTTGACCATTTTCCATTTATTTATTTTGCTGCGAACATTTAAAGCTTTTCAGCTTGAACTTTCTCCACTGGACCAAAATGTCCTGCAATGAAGCCATAATTTCAAGCAATAAATGTGAACATTGACATAAATTAGGCCGTGGAATGTAAATAAACCATTAGTCAAACATCGGTGCTTGAGAAATAATCCTGCTGCAGAACTGATTAGTGGAGCTGTGAAGAGGACTCTCTGATTTGTTTTTGTTTTGTTTTTTTGTTTTTTTTTTTTATCTTTGCAAGTTTTGGATATAGAAGAAGCTTTCCAGGTCAAGGGCTTTTCTCAGCAGAGTCTGTTTTCACTGTGAGATGTCTGGCGTCTTGGTCACAGCTTGAGTAGCACACGATCACTCACCGTGACACACTCACACAGAGCGGCGCAGTTTGCAGCGTGGCTCGCACCATCAGACCATGTGGTGTGGTGTTAATCACACCTTTGAACATTAGCACTTCCCTGCTAATACATGCACACGCCCCGCTGAGAGAGATGAGTGATGGACCTGCTTAACCTCATGAATGACAGACGGCAAAGTGGCATCAATGTTTCTGTGACATAATAATTGTGAAATGAATCTGTCTTAACAAATAGATTTAATATTATTGAGAATGTAACCTTCACATTATAATTAAGAATAAAAACAATCATGCCCATTTTTTTCAAAATAATCTAGAACACTGTTTTATTTGATCACACGACAAGTTTACACCGTTTTGTCCATCTTGTTCTGTCTTTTTATTCGATGTCCTTACTGCTTCTGGGGCAGATAGGTTATTCTTAACTTAATCACAGATGCCTCAGAGCCCAGAGATGTTGATGGTGTCTCTGAACAAGGTTAGCACAGGGTACAGGGTTAAAAAGAAGACTTATAAATATATGTGTATTGAGTGTTAGACCAAGAGCACACATGGTAATCCTTTGTCCATGTGACTACTTTAGCCAGCCCTGTGTAACGGTTCTTGCAACAATGAAGGAGCTGAAATCCCAGGTATCCAGCACACTACACACTGAAATTCCTCCAGATTTCTTGGAAGTTTGTAAAGATTTTATGCACAGTAGAGAAGGACATATGCACCTGCCATCCAAGTTTTTTTAAGCCTTTTTCCATCAACATGTCAATGATTTTCTCACCCATGTGCAGACAAACAGAAGATCCTCAGCTCATTCCTCCTCCGTAAAGAGCCGGCCTTCACCAGATGATGATTTGTAACAAATCATGAGTAAATATCATCCATATGAAATATTATTTTAGATCTCATTACACCTCACTGCCCTAATTCTAACAGTCTGATTATATGCATTTAGATGTATGACGTTGATGTGAGAACAATAAAAAGATATGATGGATTCATACTTTTGGCAATGTAATAGGTTAAAATAAAAGTTAAAACCCTTCTTTTTTTAATTTAGATTTTTCTTAGTGTGCCAACCCCTTTTGATCTGAGTTTGTATGAGTCTATACAATTTTATTTATATATATATATATATATATATATATATATATATATATATATATATATATATATATATATATATATATATATATATCCATTGGTAGACAAAGGGCAGAGGAAAGCCGTGGTGGTGGATGTGGCAATACCAAGTGATGGTAACATCAGGCGAAAGGAACACGAGAAGCTTGAGAAATACCAAGGGCTTAGAGAGGAGCTGGAGAAGGCCTGGAAGGTGAAGGTGACAGTAGTGCCCGTGGTGATCGGAGCACTCGGGGCAGTAACCCCCAAACTGGAAGAGTGGCTGCAGCAGATCCCCGGTACAACCTCAGATATCTCAGTCCAGAAAAGTGCAGTGTTAGGAACAGCAAAGATACTGCGCAGAACCCTCAAGCTCCCTGGCCTCTGGTAGAGGACCCGAGCTTAGAAGGGACACCACCCACGGAGGGTGAGGAACGAGTTTTGGTTTTTTTTTTTTTTATATATATATATATATATGTACACTGACCCCTTCATTAGGTATATCAGGCATACCCAATAAACTAATAAAGTGACTAATAAAGTGACCAATGAACTTAAATTTGAATTTTTTTGTTGGGTTAGGATGGATGGATGGATGGATGGATGGATGGATGGATGGATGGATGGATGGATGGATGGATGGATGGATGGATGGATGGATGGATGGATGGATGGATGGATGGATGGATGGATGGATGGATGGAAAGTAAATGCACAAAATTGCTCATTTGTATCCCCTTATCTTTGTGTGTTGTGGCATCCAGTCATACGTGTATCTGAACTTCTGCTTTGTAATAATAACAATAAATAACAATAAGTAACAATAAATTGCTCAATCATTCCATGCCATTCTAGGTATTTCTTGACAATAATGTGGTATTATTTTGCAGGACTTAAAAGATGTGCATAGCAAGTGGAAATAAAAATAAAGAAAATGAAAACAAAAAGCTAAAAACAAAAGAAAATTGCCAAAGAAAAGTTTATGCCGGTGGAAACAGGTGCTGAAAGGACAGTAAGGAGGTACCTTCTGGAGTTGTTTGGATTATTTTAATCTCAGATCAGTTTACAGTCTGAGTGTTTTGCATAAGAGACAGAATGTCAAAACATTTTAAATATTTACCTTCAAGCTAAGTGTTTGATGTTGCATCTATACTGTACATAAAACCCGACAACTGCTTTACTACGCAAAAAAATCTGATTTCTATTAAAGTAAAATGACACTATGCACCTCACCCGCACATAGCGTGTATATAAATGTATCGCCATTTAAAATAAAGTAGAAGTTCATCTTTAAAGCGTGTTGTCTATGTGCTTCTACTGTTAGCATGCCTTACAAGTTCAGTCTAATTCAACCTACCCATGGATGAGCTTCTAATAAACAAATTTTGGCATAATCGCATGCTGAGGATGTCAATCACTTTTTCTTCATTACAATTTCTAATTTCTGCCAAGCGGCAGCTCCCTGAAGGCTAGCTGGAATTTACTCTGATCCTGCATGCAGCATCACAACACTTTATTGTCCAAGCAAGGCGGTTATTAAAATAGGAAAGGTTGTGATGCGTTTCCTGATTGCATTCTAAAATATAACAGTCATGATGAATAATAAAATCAAATGCACTAATGTGTGCAAATTGTGGAAATGCAAATTGTGTTCTGTCCTGGGACTGAAGCAGTTCAAAGAATCAGAAATGGGACTTTAAAGAGGGAATGAAAATAGTGGTACATTTCTACTTTCAGCTGCATGCTTCTCACACTTCTGTGTCTTTCAAAACATTTCATAACTGACTGACCAGCTTCAACAACTGATTTGACACAAATATTGAGATTATCTTCTTTTCTCAAAAGCTGGACTTTCTTTATTATTATTTAAAAAAAAACTATGATTTCAAGTTCAAATACTGAAAACTGTTTGGCGACCCATGAGTTGCCTCTGCGGACAGGCGCAGACAAGAGATTAAAGTAAATCAAACACTCTGGTTTGTGCTGTGTTTGGTAAAGGATCTAGCAGCAGGGAAGGAAAGGAGCTCCCTCCGTCTGCGTCAAGATTGAAAAGGCTGCGAGCGTGCACATGTGTGTACGTGCTTCAGTGTTCGTAAAGCGTACTTCGAGTCACGAGGTTGAGAGCCTTTCCATTCCCTGTGACGTTGAAAAGTAAAACTCACTGCAGTGAAATAATCTGCCTACGAAAATGAAATCAAATAAAAAAACTGACCTGTTTTGGTTATGGAAAGCCTTCGCAAAGCCACCGTCAGCACCCATGCAGTTGAAAGAGAGACTAGTGAACTAAATTAAAAATAAATAAAAATAACCCACACCCCATCACTTCGCATTATGTTGTGACTCGGAGACTAAATTTCACACCCAAACAATGCCAGGCCTTTTCATATACATTTACGCTCGCCTGAGCGTATAAAAGGCTTGTGATTGGTCACACAAAGAGCGAGTCCCACCATCCAAGGACTTGAATGTATAACATAGTCACCAACCAGTATCCCTCCAGTTTACACGTGTGTGCGCGCATTTGTGTAAATTATGGATCAAAATATCGCCGAGCCAAAGCTGTCTACTTCCCTCAAGTGGACAAACTGCAAAATTGTAGGACTTAACCTGCGAGGCAAAGGAAACTGTTTTATTTTATGACATTGTGAAGCAGTGCGTGTGTGTGTGTGTGTGTGTGTGTGTGTGTGTGTGTGTGTGTGTGTGTGTGTGTGTGTGTGTGCGCTTCATCTGTTCTCTTACTTGCCTTTATATGCTTAGTTTATTTGGATTTTACTCTCATCTGCTCTGCTGACTGTGTGTTTGTACATCACGCTTGGTTACGTGTGTGTGTGTGTGTGTGTGTGTGTGTGTGTGTGTGTGTGTGTGTGTGTGTGTGTGTGTGTGTGTGTGTGTGTGACAGCGTGTCTGTGCCATGCATGCTCATGCCTCTTATTTAAACCAGAGATTAGCGGATAGAGAGGGAGCAGCAAAGCAAAACGAACAAATGTACAAACACTGTGGGGGAGAGCTGAATGTGGTGGTAAAATTGTGGAACTGGGCAGAAATGGAAAAATGCTAGTTATTGTGCGGGTCGGTTCTGAGTTTTGTCATCAACAGCAAAGTGACCACAGTGAATTTGAACTATTTCCTCCTTTTTCAGTTTTGAATTTGATTTGTAAAGTTTTTTAGGATAATTGTCTGCTTTCTTTTCAGGTTTCTACATTTTACGGGCCGAGAGTGGAGGTTTTACCTTTAATTGTGTCTTTGTGAGCACTTGGTGGAGCGTTGGTTGCCATAATCATCAGATATTAACTCACATGTCCGCTGGTCATATGAACAGAGGATGAGTGAATCCGAACCCTGGTCCTGGATGCATGTTAGTGACTGGCAGCATAATTTTAGATATAACACTTGTCATATTCAGTGTTTGCTGTGAAAACAACCTGTCAACACATTGCTAGACATGAAAACTGGATTTGTTCCAATCAAGTACAATGTTTCCAGTTCTGCTTGTTTACAGTAGGAGGTTTTCTTAGGCTATAATTGTCATTTCTGAAATTAGAGGTTCCAACGGCAGATGGCTCTAAGGGATTGTATTTATACTTAAAGACAAAAAGGTAAATATTATTCCTCTACAGACGTGCACCTTTTCTGGCTTCACTCTAATGCAGATATTATGCACATGATGATAGTTTCATGTAATTAATATTAATAAAATTCACTTAAACAAAAAAAAATATGCAAAGGAAGGTGGAAAAAAAAGTTGGCCTCAAGAGAATTGAAGAGTCTGAAACAAAGAGAGCATGAAGGAGCACGCAAATGAAAGTTTGCCTAAATAACATTTATTGGCTCTGGAGCTTCAGAAGATTATTAAAATAAATATTCAGTTTTTGATCAGGGGTTTAGCGGCTCAATATTATAAATTCATTATGACAGGTTGTAATTTAATATTATAAAGTCAAATAAATTCATCACAATAACACTTAGTAAACGGAGGAGCCTGGGGCATTGACGAGGATAAAGCAGACTGCGGGGAGTTAAGTTTTATCTGCGTCATCAAGACATGGCTGCAGCAATGTGTTTTGCACTCCGATACCCCTCGAGCCAGCTTGCATGTGTGCACACAGACTGGAAGAGCATTGCTTGTTAACAATAGACATGTAACTGTGAAGGAGGGTTTTTGCACCACAGATGTGCTGAACGACCGCTGGCTCCGGGTTTCTGTCCACGTTGTCTACGGAGAGCTGATCTACCAGATCTGAGTTACCCAGCAACACCACACGAGATGCCAGCCGCTCAGTCATGAACCTCTGGAGATTGCAAAGAAGCCCATCTCCCTTCCACACTTTCAGCTAACAAACTTCTATCTGTTTTTTTTTTCCTTACCTGTTTACTCTGATTATTCGGCTGCAACAATATGATTTCCCTTACAGGATTAGAAATATATTATTCCATTCATCTCAATTCAGCTGAGCAACACTTTTAAATAAAAATAAATGCGTTTATAAGTGTGCCAAACCACAGACTTGCAGTGCTGCACAGAGCATACCAGTAGCAGCTTTTTCCCTGCTTCGTTTCCCATGTCTGTGTTTATAACAGCATGTCGTGTGTGGCATCACTGAATGTGGACTGTGACTGTTGTAGTAGTTTTAGTTTTAGTTTAGATGATGCTGGCAGTATTGCTTACAAAATTCTGGTGATATTTCCTGCCTGTTGTGCCACCTTGGCAGGCCAGATTGCGGCTACATATTTGGCAGACTGCCTTTGTGTTGTCATTGCTTAATTTAAAGTGTTGAGATCTGAAGCATTACCGTGGGTGAGATTCACAGACACTAGTGGGCGAGAGGCCCGTCTGCCTATCATTATCTTCTATATTAACATTATAGCATACTTAATAAGGCATGTTAGTCCAAACTGTACAAAGTACACATACCAAAATCTAAAAAAAAACAGACATCTGGATATCTGAATATGTGGGTTCCAGCCCTGGAGAGCATAAGTGAAAAAATGAAAGAATCAATGCAAATCATATGTAAAGGAAACTGTGGAAGAAGCTGATAAAGGGACGGAAAGATAATGAAAATGGAGAAGGATTACGTGGGCGGAGAAAATTAAAGAGCAGCAAACTTTGAGACCAAAACTGAAACAAAGTGAGAGAAAGAAAACTGCAGAAGTGGGGGAAAAAAAGTAAAATGGGTAGAAAATGAAAATAGGCAAAGGGGGGAGGGGAGAAAAATGAATGGATGGATTAAGTGGGAAAAGAGGGATGGGGAGGTGGGGGGCAAGGTGCCGAACCGTTCATGTGGAACTCATCTCTCTCCATTGTTGACACTCTGTGACCTGTATCATACAAATGCACACAAAAACACACTCGCCCAAAACACTGCAAGCAGACTGGAACCTGCACGCAAATGTGTAGCCAAGAGCTGCACACTGAAAACAGTCGAAAACAAAAGACACAGCAGACTTCTGCTTTGATTGATTACTCCATTTTTTTATGACAATGGAGTTTAAATAACACAGCTTCCCATATCAGAGGACAACAAAAGTTTTAGTCGCTTGATTTATGTTTAGAGACGGCGCAGAGGCTTCCACAGCATAAACGACAGCAGGACTTCCTAATATGCAGGAGCACATCAGCACGAGTAATTACTACTATACCAAACATTAAGGCCGGTCTATATCAAGCATTGATCTGTTTCCTCTATTGATCTGTTTGCACCAGGAAGACAAATCATTCTCCTGAAGATGCTTCTGTGATGTCTGCTGTCATTTGATACTGTGTTTGGGTGCAATCACCTTCATCGGATATTTCATTAAAAAAAAAGTTTGTTTGGTAGACAAGCACAGCATTATCTGAGGGAGTCAGTCATGTCTCTGAGAAATATAGAAATGACACCAAATACGTGTTCATGGACGACAGGCAGGTTTGGTGTTAGTCGTCTGCTGCTCCTCTGAGCCTCGCATGATGCTGTCACCGGTATGGAATGAGTTTTGAAGGCAAAGGAAGAAAAACCAAGCGCTTTATTTGTATATCAGGAGGTTCCAGGGCACAGAAGGCCCTGTTTTATTTTGTTTCGGTTTTTTTTTTTTCATTGTGTTTATAGTAAAGCAATGAGTTTTATCTCGTCCTCCCTCTGTGTGCACATCTGCTGCGTTTGATTTTGTTTTCGGGTCTTATGATAATCCGGAGTCACGGCTCGGCTTGTAGGAGGAGAAAACAGTTGACTGGCAAAGATGAAAAAAGATAGTTTTGAGCACAAAGAAGAAATACAAGAGTTTGTGTTGCCACTGTAGATGTCTGTGATGCCTCAGCAGACTGCTGTTCCTCCATTTGTTGAATAAACAGAAATGTTTAAGACAAAACAGTTGAAAATCTCACTCTGCTAATTAGAAAGATGTAACCCTACAGTAACGTGGAGCCATGAAAGAGCCTTTAAGGGTAATGCAATATCATTATCTGAAATTTCAAAAGCATAAAAATAGCATAAACAAACAAATCAATTTCACTTTACTTATAGCCTTTTAATATATGTCTTTTCATTTTATCTGATTTAGTTGCTTCAAAAACTGTTAAAACAACATTTCATTGGAGTTGAAAGACTCATTCATTAACAAACACACACACACACACACACACACACACACACACACACATACATGTACACACTTATTTAGGTAAATCTTGAACGGACAGGTCTTTTAAAGGTTTAGGAGTGTAGCTGCACTTATACAGATTACCTCCATCTCTTCACTATAAAGGCACACACACACACATACACACACACACACACACACACATACACTAACATTCAGTTACTTCTATCTCACTATACTTGTTCATATACATGCACACACACACATGCACTATCTCTCACACACACACGCACACACACACATGCACTATCTCTCACACACACATATACACACACACGTAATTGCTCAATTACACTAGGCATTATTGATTTTCATTCCCAGTGGCATGCACATGCATCATTCTGTTGAGCCGTGTGTGTGTGTGTGTGTGTGTGTGTGTGTGTGTGTGTGTGTGTGTGTGTGTGTGTGTGTGTGTGTGTGTGTGTGTGTGTGTGTGTATGTGTGTGTGTGTGCTGCAGATGTGGAAGGCAGGTGAAGTCCATTTTTCCTGCATGTCCATCTTTGTGAGAACCCGTTTCAGTTTAATACCTTGTGAGTGTGGACGTTTTCAGACACAGCTGCAGCTCCTCATTTCACACGCTGTCTGAAATGTTCAGTTGCAGCCACCGCCTCTTTAAGAGTCTCCCTCCACGAAGCTCCATCTAATCTGCTAAAGGTGCTACATCTGCCTTGCAAATCTGATGGGGAATTTGGAAGTGATTTTTATTTCAGTTCCTCGACTGACCACCGGGGGCAGGCTCTGAGAGTGACTCATTGAGACTCACAAATGCCATTCCACGTCAGTGGAAGACACAAACAATCCTTACTTATTATGCTATCTCCATGATTAGTCGTTGGAGGAGCATTGCAAATCTGGCACAGCTTTCACAGTTATTACAGTTAATACACTAAAAAAATGTAATAATTTAACTGATGCAGTATTTTTCAAATCAATGCTTCTTTGAACTTCATAGATTAGTAGTAAGGATTTATTTAAAATACCCCATAATTAGAAAGGTGTGCATTAACTGTATGTGCACAGAGTGTAGTTTGGGACTGGATTATTAGGGGTGTGTGTGGTGTCTGCACATGCGTGTGTGAACTACTCAAAGTTTACAGGATGAATGCAAGAATGCTGTGCGTGCACCTTACATGGTCAGTCCTCAGTCTGAAAATACATATGTACGCTAAACTGAGGATATAGAAAAAGGAAAGGATGACAACACATAAAACAATGAATTATCAGAAAGTAATCATATTCCACACTTTCATACCCCAAATGTGGCTGTAAGGCAGCTCATTCAGTCAACACACATGCAGAGACTCACGAGTCTTTTGTTGTTGTTTTCAATAGGCCTCACTGTCATGGAGGGGGGTTCTGGTACAATAATAGTCCATCGTTGCAGAAGCTGGTAAGTGTCCAATGTGTTTTAGATGGCTGTTACAATCGGGCTGTGTGACTGTGCGTGTGTCTGCAGGTCACTGGTCCCACATCGGGTCATGCTCAGCACCGTTTTGATTTCCCCGCTGAAATCACCAGCTGTACCTGCTGAGCAGAGTGCAATGTCACCCACACAAACACGCTGTGTTTAATTGAGACGGGGCTTTTTTGTGAGTCACATAACCCAAAATGTCCATTCCTAAATCACCATTGAAATGGAGAGAAATCAGCTGTCAGAGACGGAAAAGCAGCAGCTGATTGTATTTTCCTATTTTCTCTTTGTCGCTACTCATCTTTTCTTTATGTGTTTTTTTTAACCACTGTCACAAAAGACATCATGAAAACTCATGTCACTCTGTTGCAGAGATTGGTTTAAAAAAAAAAAAAAAAAAAAAGCATTTCTGTGTCTCAAAGCAGCAGACAATGACTCACCGGGATGTTAAACTGTGAATGATAATGCTTTAGTTTTATTAATCTATTTTCTATTAAATGTCATTATTTTGTCATTTATAGTGGTTTCAGTTAAAAAAACAACAACAAGATAATCCCATAAATTAGTTAGTAAAAAGTATATAAATACATAAAAATAAATCTGTTGCTTTTGTATGTCGTTTTACAGGTTTTCTTTTACATATGCACCAAAGCCACTTGGTTAAGTTAAGAAAATTAGTCACAAAGTGTTTATTAGGACTTGGTCCTCCGAAGCAGAGGATGTGCTGAGAGACTGCTTTGAAACCACGGCCTGGGCAGCCAGAATGGTGAGGACATCGAGGGACTGACACACGGCCTGATGGACCGCTTGAACCTCCGCATTGATGTGGTCCCTGCTAAAACTGTGGGCCGCTTCGCCGACAAAAAAAAACCCCACAGTGCTCAAAAAAAAGAAAGTGACATTCAGAAGTCCCTCACTAACCACTTGCAGCTCACCTCAAAAACCAAAGAACTGTATTAGATTTTGTGAGGCTACACCATGACCCTGACTGGTCCACATTGAGAGGGTGGATATGGAGGTTGTAAGCAGTTACAGCTGCCTGAGGCTGATGCTGGACAATAAGCTGGCCTGGTCCAGGAACACCAACCACCTCTGCAGAAAGGGTCAGCGCAGGATCTATTTCCTGAGCAGTCATTGAACATCTGCAGGAACCTCCTATGTTCTGTCAGTCGATGGTCCCCAGCATCCTCTTTTACGCTGTAGGATGTTCTGGAGAACATGGAGCACGATGAAGAAGGATCCCTGCGAAGCTAGACAAGCTGATCCGGCGGTCAGGCTGTGCGGTTGGCAACTTGGACTCTTTGGCAGAGATGAAAACACTGAACAAACAACTGGCCATTCTGGACATTGCCAGCCATCTTCTGCTAACTGTCATCAGTAACCAAAGAAGCTTGTTCAGTGACAGGCTGCTACTCCCGAGCAGCAACGCCAGTTGATTGATCGAGTCCTTCGACCCTCATGCTATCAATCTGTCCAACTTCACAGGGGAGAGGGGAGGAAGGGGAGGACACAGGGAACAGAGCGGAGGTTTAATGTCTGATGACCATCTCGTAACATCTGGGAAACCATGCAAATCATACAGACTTACGGTGACTTATTGTGCATTTAACATTCAATTTTCACAACTGCCGCTATCCTGTTTTAACCAATAATCTGAAATTTGTCGCACCAATGCACGTTTTTGTGTTTTAATCCTTAAAGACCTCTCTGTATGATGTGTTTTTGTTTTATGGTGCTGTAACCTGGAACCTGAACCTGGAACCTCCCCAGGGGTTCAATAAAAGTCATTATCGATCTAGCTATCTAAAGGTTTTACTGAATATGTCCTCACCATGTGCCTTTCTTGTAAGTCAGCATTTAATTGAAAAAAAAGGGTTACATTACATGACAACATATGATACAACTTTTATTTTATCATTTGTGCCTCATAATTGCTGGTCTCCTCTGTTGGTCCCCTTATCTGTTGCTCTTAGAGACCTGTTGGTACATTTTAGTTTCCATGCATAAATTTCAGACTACACTGACTTTAACTGTGATTTACTCCACCGTTCTATCTGCTAAAAAAAGGGGCACAGTTCCAGTTGCTTTTGTGAAGAAATACATATGAAATGTGAGAAAAAGGCTACTGTGACTGGATATCCTGCTGTATTACAAAACAAGGAAACAGTTGTGACCTGATTAAAACCACCGCATTGATGCAACTGACTGAGACTGAGAATGTGTAGTGACTTCCAGAATAACTCAAACGCAGTAAACAACTTTGTGTGGCCCTCTTTTAAAAATCTTCTATGCATCTCATCACAGGAAAGTAGGGCAGAAAGAATTCACACAAAAAAAACAGTGAGGAAGCAGGAGGGAAAGGAAAAAGGGGAGAAAATAAAAATGTTACTGCCAGCTGAAACATTCGCTCACATAATGTGTCGTTGAAACCTTTCTGGGTCTCACAGGTGTTCTGCACAAAGCCAGTTCATTCGCTCCTTTATTTGATATTGGAGTTGCTGCATAAAACCTAAAGGCTAAGTAGTCAGGCGTTACACCTGGATCCAGTTTAAGCCCTGCAGTATGTTTGTTATTTAGCATTATTGTTATTACATTTCCTCCCAACAGATGGATCCAAAATGCAACAGGAGACGCAACAGGAGAGCCGAGGGACAGAGAGAGGTTGGAGGAAGGAAAGGAGTACAAAAGATAGAAGAAGGAAGTTGACTGAGGAAGAGCGGAGAGGACAGCACAGCCGCCTGGAGGAAACAGAGGCGGAGAGGCGAGAAAAGAGCTCAGCTTTGTTTATAACGCCCTCCAGCTATTGTTAGCGGGGAGCTTCAGCTGCCTCAGGTATGATTTGGCATGCACTGATGAGCCACAGTGCAACGGGTGTGTTCCTGTCACAAGCGTTGTGTATTTACTGCACAACCTTTCCAAGAGGTCCATTGTCTGTGTCTCTTGTTGTTCGTCTGCAAAGATGTATCCCAATTTTAGGATGGTGGAGTGTGTCTGAAAAATTCTGTCTTCATTTGTTCATTTATATATTTGATTATATCTTCCTGTGCACCAATACGAAGAGATTTGAATCCATATTTATTTATACTGGTGCGCGGGCCATGTAAATGCGGAAAGGCCGCCAGCTGACCAGCAGGTTTGAGCATACAGTCGCCCCACTGTTATCATATGAAGTAAAATATCTTCTGTAAATGTAGAGCTTCACCAACCAGTACCGACAGAAATGTAATGTATTTAAAGGAGTGACTGGGACCAGGTGCTGCTGTCGATGGAAGGGATTGACTCATCTGGAGAAGACAGCGGAGAAAAAACACTGTTTGGGGGGGAAAAAGGCCCACGCCTATTGAATTTACTCAAGTGATTATAATTACTCATACACTTATTATCATAATGGATGTTTCACGAAGTCTTTCATACTGTTTTATCTACTAAACGTTGATCGCCTGCAACAAATCTCTGAGCCCAGGTAGTGTTGCGCCACTAAAATGTACTTTCTTACATGCATTTGTCATTAGAAAGTTTATTTTGTCATTTGGGTTAGGTGTAGCAATCCACATCCGGTGACTACACGAAACTATGTTATCAAAAACCGAGCCTGATGGCAAATAAGGAAATTCCACAAATGTCGGCGTTTCCCTTTATAATCCCCTTGGGCGGTGCTGTTGGACGCTCCGGTTGTGGAGCGTCACTGTCAGCTCGGAGGGAGCTGAGAAATGTGTTCAAAAAGTTTTATAGACTAATGCTTTTAAGAGGTGATTAGAGCCCAGTCACACAAAAAAGGGCTTTTTAATTCTCACAGGCAGGACTAGAGTTCTGGAAAACTATCACAAGAACAACCATGCCATCTTTCACCGTGGCGATCTTTTATTATTTTATTTTTAAGGACCTGAAATGGTTTGTTCATTTTTAAGCGGCTTTAACCCCAGTCTTTACTACATTTTTGTTTTACTGATCTGTTTCCCTGTAAAAGGGTTACATTCGTCTGACATCAATAAAGAAGTTTTTAGATCCCTGAACTACCATTAGGACCTGGCTGTAAAACCGAGTCGGTCTCCGTTGACCTCCACGGCGGCGGCTGAATTGCTCTTCTGTCAAGGTGACTGCCTCCAAGTGGCTGGCCTGTGACTGGGAAACGAGTCAACAGCCACGGGATGAGCTGAGCACCATTCCGACTGTCAGCCCCAGCTGAGGCACCTTCAACCCCGCGCCATTTAAGACTAACCCCGAAAAAGGTCCGGGACACGGCAGCAGTCCAACTGCTGCTGTGTTGTCACTTGCTAGTGACCAACTGGCCAGAGTTCCAGCAGTCCTCATTTCAGAAGTCGCCACCAAAATAACTTCTGGGACAAAGACAGACTCAACCGGAATGAATGTAAAGTCATGTCACTAAGAAACACAGTTTAAGGCGATAGTGAGTTAAGTTGAGCGTGTTCCTTTTAACTACCACACTACATGTTTTGTCCATTTGTTTCATTAATCAGAGAAGAATATTTGTTTTTTACATATCTTTTTCTGGTTCTGGGTGAGTTAGCTGTTCTTGTAGGTGTCGGTGTAGTTGCTTTGTGCTGTAATAAGCTGATATTCATTTATTATTAGTGCAGTCTAATATAAAAAGAATAATAGGAAGTCTGGCATAAAAAGTCAGCCGTGAATCCATAAACAACCTCCATAAACTTGTTTTTGACTAACTATTCTAGCAGGTTTTTTTTGTTTTTTTTACTTCAAAAATGCCCATCTCCCAACTCGTGTCTGTGCACGCAGGCTGCTTTAAGTCTAACGGCGTAAATGAAGCATCCTCTGATGCTGCTTCAGAGCACGAAGAGACGTGCGCTGTCACAAACGCACCTTCACTGACAATCAGAGCGAGAACGAAATGTGTCATGTGTGTAAAATATCATCAATGCGCAATCGTTACCTCACACCAGATACAATACACAGCACCGAAAATGAGTTGTTTCATAAGTGGCTCTTTCTGATTAATTTATTAAGATGAATGCATCTTTTCGGATGCATTCTTTTATGCATGCATTCATGCTGCTTGTAAAAAGGAAGATCATGGGGTGCTAATATAACTTCAGAAAATGTCAGGGCTCTTTGTAAAGCAGCCTATTAACTCTTCTCAGGCTTGAAGAGGTAAGCAAGCGAAGTGTTGGCTCACAGTTCGTGCCGCTTCACGTTTCTGCTTTCCAAAAGTCATTTGGGTAATTATAAGGCTGCAGCAGTTCTTCTGACTGCACACACTATTTTAACTAAAATGTTAACTAACTAGTCTCCAGTAAACAACATTTCTTTTCCTTGTTGTTTTCTCACAAACACATTTAGTTTTGTTTGTTTTTTTTTTTTACCCCGTTTCCATCTTTGATTATCTTGGTTGTTTAAAAGCAGCATAAATTGCACTTTGATCAACAGAAAAACGTCAGTGCATAATAAGGAGCATCACCACTTTTTAAATTATAGATTTTCCAATCACTGTCTTTGCTTTTATCAACTTTTTTTTCTATTGCCTCTTATTATCTGTCTACTTGATTATTTGTTAGCCCTCCTACATCTCTTTCTATTGTCTCATGGATTTCTTTTCTACTTGCTTTACCTGCCTCAGCTTGATCCCCCGTGCGTGTGATACCCCTTGATCCCCTGCACAGTGGCTGACATCAGAGGAGCCAGAGTTGACAGGAAAGAAATCAATGGGTATCAATGGCATTTTCACGATTGGCTTCTGAACTGTCGTAAAAAACAATGAAAGAGAAGCAACAGAGCAAAGAAGCAGATGGTGGTCATGTCGCATTATCCAAATGGAAAATGTTCTTTTTATCTACACTGTTTCAAGCATTTAATTATGATTTTGTACGGATTTAACCTTTTTCTAATTCACATATTACCAAACTAATGTAATTAAACATGATTTTGATGATACATTTGGACATTTGTTCTTGAGCTTTGAAATTTCAGTTTGTTCAAAAGCACTTTTCAACAAAGTCCAACAGCTTAATGAAGAACAATTTCAGCGCGCAAATGTATGAATAACTGACAATCACATCGTCAGGCTGATATCATTAAAGCTTGTATGTCCTTGAATATTTATTATTTTACATCATTAATGATCCAAAACATTGTTGTCATCACAAATCAAATGTTGGAAGTAACAGAGTACAAATACTTTGTCACTGTACTGTTGCATATGTGAATGTGTGTGAGGCAGTTAAGTTTCTTACTTTTACTTTTAGTTGCATTTTAACATAAATACCATAACATAATATATACTTACTACTCCAACTATTATAAGAGGGTTGGTACTTTCCTTCAAATGTATTTGACTTGAATTAATGATGATTTATTATTATCAGTCGTTTTATTTCGCCCTAAGCGTTAGTCTAGAATAAGTCTACGGACCGAATGAGATGGAAATCAGAAAATTAAAACCCCTGATTTTTTTTCCTCACAACATTTCCATCCAGCCTCTCTGCCTTAAATATTTTTATTTATGCCTGTTTTACACTGCTTTGATTGCTGTCACACAACTGGTGTAATAATGTGACGTAGTTATGATGTCACGTTACCTGTGAGTAAACGGCGGTACGAAGGAACGTGAACCAGAGGTCCCTGCAGACTGAGCAGTCCAGCCAGCAAGTTACTGCACGTTATAATTCTATTCAGGTAGATAATGACTCTAGGACTAATCATTCAGGAACCAATTGTGTCAGTGTTTAATTTTCATTATCAGTTTGGCACCATAAATATCTATAATGTACTATAATGTATAATTTACTTTTCAGAGCCTGTACTTTTCCACTTTTACTTCAGAAAATAAGTTGAATCAGTACTTTTACTTGTATCCTGCTTTTTTTTTGCCTTACAAAGGTAAGTTAATGTATTTTTGCAACCCCTAAATTAAATGTGTACTTTGCAAATTTTTACCTCTTATTTTATTATGGGATCAAAACCCCCTGTGGCCAGTTCCTAAGCTGCTTTTATTTTTCTGAAAACTATTTATTGGACATGACGAAGGACAGGAAACCAATTTAAAATAATCCTCTATCAGGAATTTAAAAGCAGCACATTGCAGTATTTGCACATTAATTAATCCCAGGCAGTATATAGCTAACTAATTTAATTAAAGTGGACAGCCCAGGCTTTTTCTTTTTTTCTTTTTGCAGATACTTTTCTTTTTGAGTCACCATCACCACCTTGCACAAAGCGCCGTGGCTCTGCTCCTCCCAGCCTCTGCAGTCCTGCAAATTGTTCTCCCATCACTCCCTCTTTTTTTTTTTTTCCTTTTAAAGATTAAGAGCCAAGTCAGGGGCATGATATCACTGCTTCCTGATTTTTCTTTTTTTTCCTTAATGAAATTTTGTGGACAAAAGGAGGATGGTCAAAGGAAAACTACAAGAAAAAGCAGTGCGGTGAAAAACATGGATTTTAATAAACACAGTCACTAAGCCAGATGTGCACATTAACTATAACAAAGAAAGATACCACGTGGAATGTAGACATCATATTAATAAACTAGTCTCTTCTTAGGACATAGATGGAGGTTTTGTGCTGCCACAAAAAAATTGCCTTGCAGTATTTTTTATTGATTCAGGTCACATCACAGTACAGAAACAGTGCTGGTGAGAGTCCCTAGGACTATGTCCTCATGGCCTCAGACAATGTATTTGCTTACATTTGGTGTAAATGCTCACAACCTTCTTTTATAGAGGCTTAAAGATGTTATTGGCATTGAAGGAACTGCATTATCTTGATTTAAGTCTCATATCTGATGGATCCTAGTTTGTACGTGTGAATGGGGAGTTTTCCTCATAGACCAGAGTTGGTCATGGTGTCCCACAGGGTTCAGTACTCGGCAGTAGCTGTTCACTTTACATGTGCTTCCATTAGGTACAGTTATTAAGGAGCATGGTAATAAATTTCACTGTTATTGAGATTATATTTAGCTATGCCCATCAATAATAAAGCCAGAGGAGACTTGTAAACGAATAGTACCACAAACATTCCTTATATTACATAGTAACTGATAATTTCCTACTAAACTCAGTTAAGACTGAGGTTGTTGAACCTGAGCAACCTGGTCTGGTCATTCAGTAACTCTGGATGGCATTGCTCTGGCATCTAATGCTGCTGTAAGGAAACTTTTGAGCTATTTTACACCAGGATTTGTCTTTTAAATCTCACATAAAACAAGTTTCTAGAACTGATTTATTTCACCTTTGCTGTATTGTAAATTAAATACATTTTAATATATATATTAAAATAAAATCTAATCTGAGATTGACACAGAAAAACTTGTCCATACTTGTCCAGTTGTGATTTCAAGATTTGACTACTGCAATTTCTTGTTGTCCAGGATGTCCCAAAATGCCTCTGAACAGCCTCCAGGTGATCCAAGATACTGCAGCAAGTCTTCTGAAGAGAATCAGCAGAACTGGTCACATTTCCCCAACTGCAGCTTTTGCTCATTAGTATGCAGTAAAATTTAGGGTGGAATTGAAGATTCTTCTTCTCATAATGCCCTTGAGGACCTAGCTCCCTCATTTCTTAAGGTTTCACTTTATCCCAACAGAGCACTTTGCCCTCAAACTGCAGACTTGCATGTGCTTCCTAAAGTTTCCTAAAGTAAAATGGAAAGCAAAGCCTTCAGTTATCACACTCGCCACTTGTGAAACCAGCTCCCAGTTGGTGTTCAGGATCCAGTCACCTCAGAGCTCGACATTAACACTTACCCGCCTGCATGGGGCCAGTGAACCAGTGTTTCTGGGCAAGTGGGCAAAAAGCCAAACTGCCAGCCACCCTTGATACTTTTAATTGTGCTAACCAATCAGACATTTATTTTGTCTTGACTTGTCAACCAATTAGAGGCGTGATCTTTACTGTGTTCCAAGCTCATGTTAACGCAATATAAATATTTTTTTTTCTATTAATATGATCCTCCAACCACCAAAACCTCGCGATAAACAGCAAAATTAGCAAAAAATAAAAGCAGAACCAAACTGGTAATGATGGAGCTATGTAATAAACAGAGAAATGTATATCAAGCCGACGGGTTAAATTTCCAGGGGTCTGCAATGACAAGGAGACGGGAACACTGTTTTGCTTCACCTGCCTGAAATTTCTGAATGAAGCTGCCACGCAAGGTGACTAAAAATTAAAATAACATAAAACTATTTTGGGATTCATGTATGTATGCATTGTACGTTACTATAGTACCGGCATATGTCAATAAGTCTGTGCACTCCTGCAACACTTTTTATTTCGTAAATGCACTTGATGGAAAGTATGCAGTTCCTTTCTTCTATATTAACACATTGATTAGCATATTGGGGAAAATTTTAGTTTTTAGAGTCTTGCTCGAGAACTCATCGACAGTTGGTTGAGCTGGGAAACAAACACCAATCTTCCATCTGGAAGACAACCATTCCTCTCGCTGATCCA